>WAAG01076282.1:0-16432 GCA_013390105.1 Tichodroma muraria | reverse complement strand
TCGGCCCGCCCTCCCCGCCCCGGGACGCGACAGGCCCCTCTGCCCGCCATGATGGCGAGGGTGCCGCGTCCGCGAGTGACGTCACTTCCGCTGTCGCAGCACGGAGACACGTGAGGCCACGCGAGGCCACGCCCCCCAAGCGCCGCCCTGGGCGTCTCGCGCCGCGTAGCGGCCACAGGCGGTACAGCAGCCCCGGAGCGGCAGCGCCCCCGGCGGCTCCGGACCGGGACAGAACCGACACCGAACTGCTGCTACACAACAAAACAGCGCCATGCCCCAGCACCGAACCGGTGCCACCGCACCGGGCCCGAGCCACTGTCGCTGCCCCAGCACCGAACCGGTGCCACCGCACCGGGCCCGAGCCACTGTCGCTGCCCCAGCACCGAACCGGTGCCACCGCACCGGGCCCGAGCCACTGTCGCTGCCCCAGCACCGAACCGGTGCCACCGCACCGGGCCCGAGCCACTGTCGCTGCCCCAGCACCGCGCCAGTGTCACTGCCAGCACTGTGACTCCAGTGTGTCTCCGTGCTGGTACCGGTATCACTGTCCCAGTGCCGGGCTGGCATCCCCAGCCTGTGCCAGTACTGGTCCCAGAACCCCTGACTTGGTCCCGGTATCCCCGGTACCGGGGTTCCTAATTAATGCTGGTGCTCTCAGAATCAGCATCCCCAACTCTGAGTTTGTGATTTCTCACATCACGGTTTTATACTTTACATTTTGCGTGCTGGGATTTCTTCTTGAACCAGAGAAACTTCTGAGTTTGGTGAGGAAGTGCAGCTTATTTTTCTTATCTTCTACAGAGGAAGAAGAGGGTTAATCTCTCTTACAGATGTTAGCAGAAGTCACAAGATTTCTGCTTATCAGACTATCTAAGGCTTTATGGGCCAATAAAATTCTGCCAACTAGATATTTATGTTATTAAACCAATGCTAAGTTAATTCGTGTTATTACAGTGTGAACTTTCTTAATCAATCACCTCTTAATGCCTAAACCTTACCGTATTACATTCTAAAACCCCTTGTCAGCCTTTGTAACTATTTTTGTTTTGTCTATGACTTCTAAGCTCTAAACCCAAACCTTCTTCTACTTGACACACTCTGTTCTAAGTTATAAACCTGCATACTTGCTTCTAACACCTAAGCTTGGAAGCTTTTCCCAAGGTTTCAGGGCAAACCCTGTCTCTAATTCTGAGTTTTGGCTTATAGACCTAATATCCTGAGATTTCCCAGCACTTTGGATTCCAACACCCGAGCCCATCCTGGCATCAACATCCCTGGAACCAGCATCCCTACCCCGTTCCCACGATTATCCCACACGTACCACCCCGAGGGGCCACCCCACGGGCTCCCCATCATGACCACGCTGCTCTGGGATGGTTCAAACACAGCCGGGAGCAGCAGCTGTCCCTTGGGCCAGGAAGAGAGAGAACAACCAACCCAAAAATATCCCCCAAATCATCCCTCCCACTGCTGGGGCAGGGCGGGGTAGCACACGTGTGGCAGGGTCACCGGTGACGCTCCATCCCTTCCCCCTGGACGTGGAAATCACCCAAAAAAAGTCATTGTTGGGATGGGAGATTGTTGGCCCTGCAAAACAATATCGTGGATATGGGGAATCACCATGGGAAATCACGGTGGGAGTGGGAAATGATTGTGAGGATGGGAAATCCAGGTTGGGAATGGGAAAATCCAGGTTGGGGGTTAGGAAATCACTGTGGGAATGAGAAATCCAGGTTGTGGTTGGGAAATCCTCGTGGGAATGGGAAGTTGTGGTGGGAGTGGGAAATGATTGTAGGGATATGGGGAATCATCGTGGACATGGGAGTCATGGTGGGACGGGAAATCCTCGTGGGAATGGGAAACCCAGGATGGGGGGGGGTTAGGAAATCACCATGGGAACGGGAAATTGAGGTTGTGAAATCATCGTGAGAATGGGAAATCGTGGTGGGGAGTCATCCCCATCACCGCCCCAGCCGGGGCTCCCTTGCCGTGCACAGACACAACTCACCCGCGAATGAGCCGTGCTGAAAATCCCAGGCTTTCCCGGCCCTGGCAATTTTGTCCCAGGATGGGAAAAGTCGAGCCGGGACGGGATTTTCCTGTCCTCAACATCCCATTCCCAAGCGGGTGGTGGGGATCCGCCTGGAAAAAAACTGCCGGCACCTCCAGCTGGGCGGAAAGAAGGAAAAGAGGAAAAGAGGGAACCACCCGGATTAGCATCAACGCCGGGGAGACGGGGGCGTGGGCAGCCGGCGGTGGGGCAGGGCCGGTCCGACCCGCCCGGCCGAGCAGGGTCGCGGCTCTCGGGGTGCCCCGCGGCCGTCTGGGCGCAGCGGGGCTGCTCCCCCCGCACCAAGAGATCAGGTTGAACCTCCTGCGCTTCCAGCCGAGCCTGTAATTAGCGCTCGACCCATGCCGGCGAGTAGGATCCGGGCCCTGGGAAGGAGTCGTGGCAGCCTCGACTGGCTGCCTCGGGTAGTGGCAGTGCCTGCCAATCGTGGCACCTCGGGTGTGGTGAGACAGGCGCTGGCTGAGGCTGGAGCGCTCATCCCACAGCCGGCCGGCGGGGGGGCATGGCCAGTTGGGGATCAGTGTCCCTCTCCACGTGTTCCTCCTTATTTTGCCTCCTTGTTGCTACCCCGGATCTCAGGGTGCTTTTCCAAAAGGTGACTCTGAGCCCCGGGTGCCCCATCCCCACACGAGAATCCCCCCACAAGGGCGTTCCCACCCGCCTAGCGATGCCCAAAATCCCAAATCCCTCCTTCCAAGGTGCCCGCGGTGGGGTCAGGCACCCTCCAGCCCTAGCACAGGGGGTTCACCACCGCCCCACCCCGTCCCTCTCCCCAAAACCCCGGGGAGGCTTTGCCATGGGTTTGGGGAAAGGCCTTGACGGCGGGGACCCCGCGGCGGTGACTCAGGGATGCCGGGGGTTGCGAAACAGGCCTGGGATGGTTTGGGAGACGCCTCCACGCAGCCCCGCCAAGCCCAGCCGCCCCGGGGAGCCCGTGGGGCGAGCAAGCCACGGCAGCGTCTGGGCTTTGAGCGGCGGCTGACCCGTCAGGCAGGTTTCCCGGAGCAGCAGCCCAGCCGGAGCGAGCCGTCCGGGCCCGGCAATGCCCCTCCGCCCGCTCGCAGGCTGACGGAGCCCCCGGCTCTCCGCTCGCCACCGCCGGAGCCATGCGGGCGGCCGGGCTGCTGCTGGCCTGGGCGCTGCTGCGTGCCGCTGCCAGCCAGCAGTGCCACCCCTCCAGCCCCGGCGGCGTCCTCCGCTTCACCGACAGGCACGCCGAGATCCGGGTGCCGGCGCTGCACCGCGTGCCCAGCTCGCTCGACCCCCTCTACGGCCTCGTCCGGCGCTGCCTGGACCTCATCCAGCAGAACCCGCTGCCCACAGGTGAGCCCCGAGCCCCACCGGGAGCCGCGGAGCCGCTGCGGCGGGTGCCGGCACCTCGGGGGGCTTTGCTGGCTGCAATCGCCGCGGCCCGGAGCTGCTCCAGGAGTCCCCAGGGGTTCAGGAAGAGGATTCCGCCTCTGTCCCGGCGCTGCTGCCCCAGGAAGGTTGGGGATGCATCGGGTGGGGCCTCCTCCACTTGCGCTAGGATCTATTTTTTTGCAGAGCTGCTCAGGACAGCCCTGAATGACCCCGGCTCGGTGCGGACGTCGCAGGTGAGCCGGGACGTGGGGCGAGGGATCCCACTGGGATGTTTTCCACCTTGGCACAGGGCTCCTGGGCACCCGGGGCGCCCCGAGCTCGGTGCAGAGGTGCCGACGAGGCTCTCCCGTGGCTCAGGTGGTGCAGTACGAGCTGGGCTACGTCGTCTGCGCCGCCGTGGCTCTGCTCTTCACCGTGGCCGTGCCGGTGGCCGGGATGTGCTTCTGCTACTGCCGGAGCCGGCGGCGGTGCGGGGGCCGCCTCCGCGCCCACCGGCGCTCGCTGGGCTGCCGCCGCCGCTGCCTGCTGGCCTGCCTGTCCTTCACCTCCCTCGTCATCCTGTGAGCCCCCCCGAATCACCCCTCAAAACCCGCGCTGCGCGGGGGGAACCGCGTCCTGCGGGACGGGGAGGCTGTGCCGGGCAGCGCCGTCACCGCCTGCTCGCTCCCCGCAGGATCAGCGTCACCTGCGCCTTCGTCACCAGCCAGCGGGTGAAGGGGCAGATGGAGCCGGGGCTGGGGGCTGTGCCCTCCACCCTGCGCACGCTGCGACAGCACCTTGCCAACGTCCCCCAGGTGGGTCCCCGAGCGGCCTCGCCCCCGGCATGGGACGGCCGCGTTCCCCTCAGGGGGCAGTTTGGCAGGCAAGAGGAGGTGACGCGGCTGCATTAAAAACGTCTTTTGAATGGCAACGCGGGGCTCCCTCCCCTCCTGAAAGCTGCTACCCCCGGCTGACCGGCTCCTCTTCCCTGGCAGGGTGTGCAGATGGTGGTGGACAAGTTCGAGGTGCCCCGAAAGCAGATAATCTCCGACCTGGGTGGTAAGGGCGGCGCCGGGCAGCACCCCGAGCTTGCCCCGGGGACGGATGAGGCGCTGACGGTGCCCCGGTGCCTTGCAGGGCTCAGCCGGAGCGTGGGGCTCTCCATCCACGCGCAGCTCAAGGCCATGACCTACGCGGCGCTGGCGGACCTGCAGGACAGGGCCGGAGGTACGGCGGGAGCGCGGCTGTCCCCGGGACCGGGGCCGGGGCCGGGGCCGAAGCCTCGCCGGGGCGGCCGAGCAGAGCAGCGTGAACTAGCCCTGGGCTTTTTCTTTAAGACCTACAGACCTCGCTGCACCATTTACAGATTCTGCACAGGACGGCGCGGGCGCTGGCGGCGGCGCGGGCCGAGCTGGAGCCGGCGCTGCGGGAACGAAGGCGCCGCGTGGTCGCGCTCCTGGACGACCCGCGCTGCACCTCCTGCGCCAGCGTCCTGGGCAGGGCACAGGGCCTGGAGCTGGGCGCCGACTACGGCAAGGTGGGCACGGGGCCCTGGTGCCCCAGCGCCGCCTCCCCTCCCGGCTGCCCCGGCGCTCACGGGTTCCTTCTTCCGCTCCAAGGTGCCGTCGGTGGAGAAGGTGTTGAAGGCGCTGGCCGGTCTGCCCCGAAGTGACTTTGCCGAGATGATTCGCCAGGTTCGGGGGTCGGGGTGAGGCAGGGGAGAGGATTCCAGCACCTGCAGACAGTTCCAGCTCCTCTCCTTCCTTGCAGGGCAATGGCACCTTCAACTCCATCCCGGAGCTGGCCGTGGAGAGGATGGCACAGGTCATCCAGGGTGAGTGGGGCTGCCACACCGAGTGGGGACATCCTCCACGCGGCAAATCCCAGTCTGGGGACACCGGCTGGGATGCGGGGACCGCCGACCGCTCCAGCACAGCCTTGGCCCCGCAGATCTGCGGGGCGATCTGGCCCGCACGGCGGACAAGGTTCAGTCCATCGCCGACGGCTTCCCCCTCCCGGACTACACCCGGCCCGTGAGCGAGGCGCTGGTGAAGGCTGAGGACCGGAGCCAGCCGTACCTGCGGGAGGCGGAGCGCTTCGAGCGGTACAGGTGACCCTGGGGGCAGGACGGGGCGCAGGGGCTGCAGCAGAGAAGGACCACGAGCCGCAGGTGCCTCAGCCCCGCATCTCGAGGCTGTGCCCTGCTACTCTTCCCTCCAGGTGGATCGCGGGCACGGTGCTGTGCTCCATCATCCTCCTCATCCTCGCCTGCAACGGGACGGGAATGGCCCTGGGGGCGTACGGGCTTTCCAAGCGGGAGGACCCCAGCGACTACGAGTGCCGAGGAGAAGCTGGCGCCAAGTTCCTCCTGGTGTAAGCGTCCCTCTGGGTGCTGGGGGGCTGCTCCATCTCACACACCCTCCCCCAGAAAAAAAAATACCCCAGGCAAAGCCAAGGGAGGGACTGGGAGCCGTCCCAGCGGAAAAGCTTTTGAAGCCGCCGCCTGCGCCGGCAGGTTTGGGAGAAGCTGCTCCTCCCTGGGAGCCGGCAGCTCCCGCTGCCCGGCACACCCCGCTGCCAGCGCCCAGCCCGGCCCGGCGTGCCCGGGCTCGGGAAGGAGCCGCGGGGCTGCAGCTGGACGGGCAGGTCCCTTCCTGCCCGCTCGGGTCTGCAAAGCCACCGCCGGCGCCTCCTCTCCCTCTTTCAGCGGCGTGGGCTTGGCTTTCCTGTTCTCCTGGCTCCTCACCCTCCTGGTTTTCGCCACTTTCCTGGTCGGGGGTAACATCCAGACGCTGGTTTGCAGGAATTGGGTCAACCAGGAGATTTATAAGGTGGGTGGCCACACATCCACCCATCGCCCTGTAAATCTCTCCTTCAGTGCACCAAAACACCTCCAAAGGCTCTGTGTCCTCCCCCTAAACCCGACTGGAAAAGCCCCGTCCTAGACCAGAAGATTAAGTTTAGGATTAGCTCCTCGGATTTGCATCATCAGCTAGGCATTGCCATTGTGCTGTTAATTCACTTCCTAATTGCTCTTCCCTGGCCTTTGGGCATCCCTGGGGTGCTTGGGGCCGGCAGCTCGGTCAGGTGATGGGGCTGGGAGAGGGACTGGGGCAGTGAGACTGGGATCGGGACTCTTCCCATGGCGGTGCCACACACGGGCGGGTCCCAGCACGGGGCTGTCCCTCCAGACACCCGGCGAGGCTCCGCAGCGGGGAATGTCCAAATAAAGGCAAAATTCCTTCACGCTGCGATGAGCTCCCCCAGGATGAGAGCGCAGAGCACCCTCAGAACCACTGCTGGGAGCGCCCGTGCCTTACCCCGACCTTGTTCTCCCTCCTGTTTGGCCCAGTTCATCGACACCCCCGGGAATCTCCCTCCGTCCATGAACCTCACCCGCCAGCTCAACCTCAGGAGAGACTCCAACCTCAGCTCCGCGTACCGGTGAGCGCCGCAGGAGCTCCCCCCGCGCAGCCGGGGCGGATTTGGGACCGCTCTGCCAATGTCCCTCTGCCCTCCAGGGAGTGCAAGAGCGGCGCGGGGCTCTGGGAGGTGCTGCAGCTCGACAGCTCCTACGACCTGGATGAGCACCTGAAAACCCCCAAGGTGAGGGCTGGCTCCAGCCAGAGCAGGGGGGCGCACGAGCTTTCCTGGGAGCTCTGCAGACCCCCCGTTGTCTGACCCTCACAGTACACGGCTGATTTCCAAAAACGCCTGGGCGACTTCACGGCCAACCTGGGAGACGTGCGGCTCCTCCGCAGCGAGGGCAGGCAGGACCTGGAGACCTTCGCCCGCAGCGGGGTGGACGAGGTGGACTACGGGCGCTTCCAGGAGGAGGTGAGGGGTGCTGGCGGTGAGCTGGACCCCGCTGCCGGATGTGCCCCACGCCGGGGCCGGATTTCGGGCAGCCCCCGACTCTTGTTTCCCCGCAGATGAAAAACCCCGTGGTGCAGAGCAGCCTGCCCGGCTTGGCGAGGAACCTCGAGGGGCTGCAGAAAATGCAGGTGAGCGGCGGGGCGGGCGGCGGGCGAGCCCTCGGTGGCCACGGGGACGCGCTCAGCCCGCTGTGCCCCGCAGAGGAACAGCACGGTGGCCGGGCGGCTCGCAGCGGAGGCGCGGGCGCTGTGGCACATGCAGAACTCCACGGTGCAGTCGCAGGAGGCTTTGGTGGTGAGTCCGTGCTGGGCTGGTGGCAGCGGCGCCACCGGCACCCCCTTGAAGGGGACGACGAGGTTCCTGAACCTTTCTCACATCCCTGTCCCACAGGCAAAGCTGGGGGAAAGCGTCCAGTTCCTGTCCCGCTTGGCGCCGCACCTCCAGGTACTCACGCGTCTCTTCCAGCCCCAAAATCTTGTGCTGCCCCGTGGGTCCCATCTGCCAAAAAAATCCAAACAAAAACAAACAGTTGCAGGTGGTGGGAGAGCCAGGGGAATCGGACTCCTTTAGTGATTAGATTTGCTGCTGCAAATCGGAAATCCCCCTGCCGAGGGGCTCTGCTGCTCGGGGCACATCCCTCTTCCCCTGCCCTCCGGCATCCCGACCCAATTTGGAGCTCGGCGTTGCTCCCTGCAGCCCCCGGGCCCCCATCCCGCTGCTCCGGGCCCTAAGGATGCTCTGCCCTCCCTGTGCTTCCCCAGGAGCGGGTGAAGAGGACACTGGCCACCACGGCTTCGGTGGAAGCCCGGCTGCCCGTGCAAGCCCAGCAGATCCTGCGGCAGGTGAGGCGGGGCCGGATGAACCATCGGGGGTAGAATTCCCCACAGCCAGGAGGAAAGAGGGAGAACAGGGCACTGCAAGAGGGCACCAGGAGCCTTCAGCACTCATTTCCCAGCCTACATTAGCCCGGAGGGGGCTGGAGAGGGGCTGGAGCCGGGCTGGGGAAATGCGGGACTGGAGAAATGCGGGGCTGGAGCCGGGCTGCGGAAATGCGGGACTCTCCCTCCACGCTGCCTTCCCCTGCCCAGGAACTCGGCTGCTTCACCAGGAAGGAGCTGCGGTATTTCTCCCAGTACCTCAACTGGGTCGGGCAGACGGTGAGCGCTCCCCTTCACCCCACGGGGATGGCTGGGGCCCAGGAGCCCCCATGGATCCCTCCCGCCAGCAAAATGCATCCCAGCAGCCGGGCGTGGGCTGACGCCTTGTGTCTGCTCCTCCTTCCAGCTGAGGGAGGACGTGGCTTCGTGCCAGCCGCTCGCCACGGCCCTGGACAACGGGCGGGTCATCCTGTGCGACCGCATCGCTGACCCCTGGGTAAGGATCCCCCTCCGGGGGGTCCAGTGAGGACCTTTGGGGAGCACCAAGGCTCCCCAAACCCCTCCAGAGCCCGGGGGCTGCCCCTGCCTGCCCGCACAGCTCAGCCCCCGTGGGTTCTCCCCTTGCAGAACGCCTTCTGGTTCAGCCTGGGGTGCTGCACCTTCTTCCTCATCCCCAACATCATCTTCGCCGTCAGACTCAGCAAACACTTCCGCCCCATCCGCAACCGGCTCATGTGAGAGGCGGGGACGGGGAGGACACGGGGATGAGGGATGTGGACTCCTCCCTGACCATCCCTCGTGCTTTCCATCTTCTCCTTTGCAGCTCCACGGGGTCAGAGGAGACCTGTCCCTTCCACATCCCCCGTGTCACGGCGCTCAAGCTGTAGGACGGGGCTCTGCCGGGTGCGGTGCCCTGGAGCTCCCACAAACCCGTGCCCGGCTCTCCAGGGGCTCCCACAAACCCAAAGCACTGCAGGGCTCCAGGTCCCTCTATCACCCCTCAGGGCTCTGGATCCCTCTGATGTCTCTTTATTGGTGTCCTTTGGGGTCTGGTGTCCTTTCCAGGTGTGGGGCACGGGAGNATGGCTGAGGAGCTTTGGGAAGAAGGGGGGCTGAGGGGGCTTTGGGGCTGAGGGGGTGACAGGGCCACGGGGGTCCCAGGGCCAAGGAGGCTCTGGGGCTGAGGCCGTGGATGTCCCAAACCCCCGGCAGTGCCCCATGGGACCCTCATCTCCACCTCCCAATATCCAGCACACAAAACCCCTCCCAGTGCTGGGGTGGGGGCCCTCCTGTCTTTGAGGCGCTGTTAATTAGAGCTTAATTAGAGCTGGGGGCTCTGGGCCAAAACTGCAGCTAAAGGGGGGGGGGTTGCTGTGGGTACAGCCGTGGAATGGTGTGGGTAGGAAGGGACATTAAAAAATCGTCTTGATCCATCCCCTGGTTTCACAGGGCTTTGTCTCCCTGTCTGTGAGTTATTTTTTTGTGTGAAATTCCTGCTTTTCATTCAGATCCTTCATCCCCTGGTCTCCCAGGGCTCTTTGTCCAGCCAGCAAATTATTCACAAAAATCCATACAGGAGTTTGCAGATCCACCAAAAGAGGATTTCCCTCCTGGAAACGCTCTCTGCTTGCCAGCCAAGAGAGAAATGCCCCATTTTTATGCCTTATTAAAAGACTTTTCCTACCCACAGCCAGCAATAGTAAAAACACCTGGTTTATGCATTATTTAGGTTATTGCTGCCCAGAGCCATCTGGTTNTTTGGGATCCCTCGGGGGCTGAGCACCCGTCGGGGATGCTCCCGGGGCCTGGCTGGTCCCAGCTGGAACGGGAGCCTCCCCCACCCCACAGGGAAGGGCGTCTGCCCCTGCCCCACGACGATTCCCCACTCCTGGGACCCCTGGGCGGTGTGGGGCACATTAAAAACCCTCTCCTAAAAAGCTGCCCCCGGCTCCTTTGTTCATGCCCTCCGTCTTCCTGTTATCCACAGGGAATGGTTCTGAGGGGGCTCTGGGGGCTGGGGGGATCCGTGGCTGAGGGGAGCGCATGGCTGAGGAGCTTTGGGAAGAAGGGGGGCTGAGGGGGCTTTGGGGCTGAGGGGGTGACAGGGCCACGGGGGTCCCAGGGCCAAGGAGGCTCTGGGGCTGAGGCCGTGGATGTCCCAAACCCCCGGCAGTGCCCCATGGGACCCTCATCTCCACCTCCCAATATCCAGCACACAAAACCCCTCCCAGTGCTGGGGTGGGGGCCCTCCTGTCTTTGAGGCGCTGTTAATTAGAGCTTAATTAGAGCTGGGGGCTCTGGGCCAAAACTGCAGCTAAAGGGGGGGGGGTTGCTGTGGGTACAGCCGTGGAATGGTGTGGGTAGGAAGGGACATTAAAAAATCGTCTTGATCCATCCCCTGGTTTCACAGGGCTTTGTCTCCCTGTCTGTGAGTTATTTTTTTGTGTGAAATTCCTGCTTTTCATTCAGATCCTTCATCCCCTGGTCTCCCAGGGCTCTTTGTCCAGCCAGCAAATTATTCACAAAAATCCATACAGGAGTTTGCAGATCCACCAAAAGAGGATTTCCCTCCTGGAAACGCTCTCTGCTTGCCAGCCAAGAGAGAAATGCCCCATTTTTATGCCTTATTAAAAGACTTTTCCTACCCACAGCCAGCAATAGTAAAAACACCTGGTTTATGCATTATTTAGGTTATTGCTGCCCAGAGCCATCTGGTTTTAAGCAGTTCCTCAGCCTGCAGAGGTCAGCATTGGAAAAGATTTTTCCGAAGGGATTTAGGGATTGGAAATCCCAAAGGATTTCTGCAGGAACCCCCATCCCCAGGGATGTCCTCAGCCCATCTGGAAACCGTCTGATGGCATCAAAAATCGGCATTAAACCAGAGGATTTTGGGGTCAGAGGGCGTGGTGGTGGGGAGAGGTGTGTGAAAAAGAAATGTTCTTACCTGGGGTTCAGCCAGGAAATAAAAAGCTTCCAGCTGGATGGCTTTGTAGGCCTAAAGTCACAAGATTCTGAGGTAACTAAAAATTAGAGGTTTACCTTATTTTTATGAATCATTTTTTGTAAGCCCCTCTCCACAGCAGCACCATATCTGAAATACTGCAATACCCACTTGGTGGTGCAGGAGAGCAAAGGGATTATGGACTTTAAATGTTAAATAACATAAAAGCAGTAATATTTACCCAGTCCATCCACTGATTAAAGAAATCGCAGAAGCAAACCCGGAGTTGTTTAGGCTGGAAAAGACCTTTGAGGTCATCAAATCCAGTGGGTTTGCAAACAAATGAGATGAATTCAGCTGGATCTTCTTCCCGAGGTTATTTCTTGTAGCTGGGCCACTCTAAATAACAGATAAATAATGAATGGCAAAGGAATTCACCCCAGAATAAATGTTCGTTATAGATCCATCAATATCCCTGTTCCTTGCCTGGAATGGGGCTGGATTAAAAACGTGCGGATCTTTGAGTTAATGGTAAATCACCCATGAATAACCCAGAAAATTGTCCTAAACCAACCTGGAGGGAACTTTTTTTACTAGAGGAAAAAAATAAAAATTGAGGATGAGCTGGATAATGATTGCTCACCTCAAGCAAAGCCAGGATTTCTGATTAACCTCAGTCCCACCCTCACAGAGGCACCTTGTCTCATCTTCATTACTTGTATTGGTGAATTAAAGGCTGAAATCAGCTCATTTCCACCTCCTAAATGTTGGTTTTTAATGATTTGGTGCCTCCTCTGTCACAGAGGGGTTTGTGGTTTTTTCTATCTTAGTTTGTCTGGATCTGTGTTCTTTGAGTTTGTTTTTTATTTTCTTTCAGTTTATGTGGATCTGTGCTTTTTTGCCTTCAATTGCTGTTGATTAAACCACTTCCCTTCTCAAACCTCGCCCCCCACCCCTTGGAATTCAGCCCCTGGGACACCTCCCCTCCCCCCTTGCTGTCCCTGCTGCCCCCAGGAAGTGCCTATTATTAATATTAATAAATAACTAATTAAAAATCCATAAATAATCAATAATTCAGAGGCTTGCAGCACTGCCTGCTCAGAGCCAGCTCCGCTCAGCCCAGGTGCTGCTCCCCAGCTCTTGTTTCATAATTGTTCTTCTCTATTCCCGGAACTGAGGAGAAATGCAGGAAAAGTCCGGCCAGTTTTGCCAGGATCAGCTTATTCCTGCAATTATAACAGCACTCAATTTCACCATTCTTATTCCACTTCCCCTGATTTTTCTCCCCATTTCTCACTGAACACCAACCTCCTTTTCTTCTCCACAAAAAGGGTCTGTGACCTCTTCCATCTGGCTTTCTCCTCATCCCCTAAAAACAGCTCAGGAAGCTGAGACACAAAACAGCCGCTGTGGGGAGTTGCTCAGAATTTCATCCCCGTCCCCAAAATGTTCCTTTTAAAGCTTTTTCTGCAGCAGAGCTCCGGCACTGGGAGAGGCAGGAAGGAGATCCCGATTCCCAGACGGATTTCATCCAATCTCAGCTGAGGAGCTGATGGAATTGTACCAAACTTCCCTTTTTTTTTCTGAGGCGCGGATCGATTCCCTACTGACTCCTTAACCCAGGCTCCCACACCCAGCCTTGTGGGAAACCAAATCCCAGAGGTTTTGCTCCCATTTGTTTTTAACATGGAAAACTCCTCGGATTACTGACACCACACAAATATTTTGAGGGCACGGAGGTTTCAGGCCTGAGAAGGAAAACACCCTGGGAAAAAACAAACTGAGCTTTATTAATGCTGGTTATTAACTGCTAATTAGTGGGCTTTGATTCTGGGTGCGAGGTCGGGATAAACACCCAGCCCTGACCCCCTGCTGCGAAGGCAAACCCAATTTCCTTCATTTTCTGTGCTTTGATCTTTGTTCTCTGCCCAAAGTCCCGCTGGGCTCGCTGGGGAAGCCAAACCGGGGGCCGAGGTGGCCGGAGCTGCCGGGCAAAGTCGTTCCAGTGGTGGCATCACCCAGAGGCAGCTTTAGGGACAACCGAGGGACAGGAAAAGTCCTTTTCTTGGGTTAAAAAAGGTCCTTTTTTGCCCATCTCTGGGGTAAACCAGCCCATCCCGAGCTGGGCTTTGCCCTCTGCTGCTGCTCCCACCCTTGGACTCAGGGCCAGGTTTATTCTCATTGGTTTAAAACGATGTTTTAAAATGTTTACAAACCTCCATTGTGTGGGAGCACCACGAGGTAAAACCACTCTGCGGCTTATGCTTGATCCCTCCGGGTTTTTTTCCTCTTGCTGGCACGTGGATCACAGATCCCCAGCCCTGAGGAGCCCGTGGGCTCCTTGCCCAGATTTAAGACGACTTTAATTGCCCTGGCCTGAGCTGCTGGGAGCTGCTTTGGAAAAGCTGAGGAGATAAAATCCAGGAGAAATCCCCCACCAAAAATAAATTAAAATAAAACCCCTAAATATATATTGAAAAAAATTAATTGTTTAAGGATAAACAGTATATCCTTAAAACTAAAACCCACATACATTAGCATAGCCCAAAACCACAGCTATGAAAAAGCTGTAAACATGAAAAAAAACTCCACAGATGCAAATTTCCCAGTGGCTGCTATCTGTAAAAACTGAAACCACAAAACAATTGTTTTCTTATAAAAAAATTTTCCGTAACGACAATAAATACTTCCCTCCCTAGATAAACTAAAAGAAAACTATTCTAAAAATAAAGAAACTAACTAAAAATTCCAAGTATTACTTCTGTGCATCGTCAAAAAAAAGGTGTGAAAGAAGAGAAAAAGAGTGTCCTAAAAGTTTTATTCTAATTTTTATTATTCTTATTTTAATTCAATTAATAAATTTTCTTTATACCTTCCAAATTTTAAAACTGCTTTACTCTTAGTTAAAAAATCTTAAATTAGCGAACCAAAACCACTACACGGGGGAATCGCCAGCCCCTAAATCTGGCACGTCCCAGCCTCACCCCTGTGTTAACGACCTCTGGTTTTATCCAAAATATTTCCAGCTGGGATGAAAAGAACCCCTCACCTCCTCCTCATCCCCGCCAAAGCTCAGCTTCCTCATTTCCTGCGTTCCTCGGGGCAGCCATTCCCGGGGCAAAATCCTGGGATTTTCCACGGTGGTGTAAAATCACCTCCGAGGGTGATCACCGCAGGGGCAGCCGCTCCAAACCGCAGTTTTCCCTAAAAAAACAAAAAAAAACACAAAAAAACACAATTTTACCGNAAAAAAAAAAAAAAAAAAAAAAAAAAATCCGAATTTTCCCGAATTTTCCCGAATGAAGCCCTCTGGAGCGCCGGCTGCCTGCGAGCTCCAGCCGCTATCCCCCGGGAAAACCTCCGGGATGGTTCCGAGCGGGCTTTGTCCCCGGCACCGCTCCTGCATCCCTGGCATCCCTCCGTCGCCGTGGCAACGCCGCGGGAGCATCCCGGGCACGCTCAGAGCCTCCCCCCGCGCTTCTCCTGGTGCCGGGCTCCCTCCTGCTCCCGGGAGGGTGGGGACGAAGCTTTTCCTCCTGGGCAGCTCCCCTCCCCCGGGAAAAGGGCAGATTTGGCGTTTAATTGTGGGGATATCTGGTGTATAAAACTCCCCTGCTGTCTTAATAAATGGTATAAAAATAAGCTCATGGGCGGCCGCCCTTCCGTGGTCAAAGGGCAGATTTGGCATTTAGTTGTGGAGTGTTTGGTGTATAAAATTTCCCCGGTGTCTCAATAAAGACAAATTTTGTAAGGAGCCTCATGGGCAGCTCCCTTTCCACGGTCAAAGGGAAAGTTTGATATTTAGTGACGGAATATTTGGTGTATAAAACCGTAATTATAACCCCATGCATAAAGATTTCTAACCCAAATGGATGGACATTTATAACCTATGGATAAAGATATCTGACCTTATAGATGAACATTTATAACCCTCTAGTAGATGAACATTTTTAACCCCAAAAGATGAACATTTATAACCCCATAGATGAACACTTTCAAACCCAAAAGACGAACACTTCTAACCCCAAAAATGAACATTTTAACCCCAAAAGATGAACATTTATAACCCCATAGATGAACACTTTCAAACCCAAAAGACGAACACTTCTAACCCCAAAAATGAACATTTTAACCCCAAAAGATGAACATTTAGAGCCTTTTTAAGGCCTTGCCCACCAGCAAAGCTCAGGATGGGGAGTGCAGCCCCCAGCGTTTCACATTCCTGCGGCCACTCCCGCAGAAGAGAAACAAACCGAAATTAATTCCAAAATGACATCACCGAGGGAAGCAGATCCACAAGGAAGAGCCAAACTCCTCCCCAGCACGGCGGCTGCAGAGGCAGAAATTGAATTGCTTTTTCCATCGACTCCTCGATCCGAGGAGAAAACCCCTCTGGAAGCAGCAGGGTGGAAAATCTGCAGGGCGGATTTTTCCTCTCCCTGGTTTTTCCTCTCCTGGCTTCTTTGGGATTTTATTTGCTGGGACTGCTCCTCCTCCTCCACTCCTGCTCCTCCCATTTCTCCCTCCTGGCCTGTTTTCCCTGACAGAAAAGGCTAAAAATTGATAAAAGTCACAGAATTGTGGAGTGGTTTGGGTGGAGAGGACCTTAAATCTCATCACAGCTTCCACTGTCCCCATCCAACCTATTTATCCTATTTTTTAGTCCTTTTATCCTATGTTTTAGTCCTTTTATCCTATTTTTCAGTCCTTTTATCCTTTTATTTAGTAATCTTATCCTTTTTTTCAGTCCTTTTCTCCTATTCTTTAGTTCTTTTCTCCTTTTCCTTAGGAAAATTCCCAAGGGGGGAAAAAAATCGAGTTTTAATCGATTAGTCAATTAAAACTGACATAAAATCAATTAAAACTGACATAAAATCTATTCAAATCGATTATAATCAATGATAAACACATCCCCCCACGAAGGGGACGAACCTTCCTCCCCGCCCAGCCCCAAGTCAGCGTTTTCAGGCCGTCAGGAGAAAATCTCACCCCATTAATGATTTCTGAGCTGGCACAGGGCCTGGTGCCTCATTTCCACGGGGGATGAAGAAGGGCCAAACCTCCAGAGGAGATCGAAGCAGCTCCTGCCTTGAGGCTGAGGGAAAATTTACCTCGAGACACAAAAAAAACCCACCAAAACATTAAAGAGCTGCCGTGGATGCACTGGTTGGGGAGGTTTCAGCCCCGACGACTTCCACAATAAATTAAAAATCCATCAATAATCCATGGGCTGCTCCTGATTGATGCCCAGCTGGGGTCTGACGAGACGTCTCTATCTCTGCGAACAGAAATTCCGTTTCCAGAGAATTTCTGGGATATCTCTGG
>WAAG01076276.1:290401-317103 GCA_013390105.1 Tichodroma muraria | reverse complement strand
TCCGTGCGCCGCCCTGGCCCCGCGCGGGCGAGGCGGCGATGCCCGGCGGGGCCGGCCCGGGACGCTTCCCGCGGGGGCTTGGCTGCGCTGCCTTCAATTCGCGAGCCATTTTGGCCAGAATCTGTCCTACGACGCCTTCGTTCCCCCCACTACGAGCAGAAATTCATCTGCTCAGCCGAACACGTTCCTTTTAATTGGATTTAACTGGATTTTTTATAAAGAATGAATATTTATCTTACTGTGCATCTGTAACTCGTCTCCCAAGGTCTGGTGGTGTTCCTCAACACCACAGCCGTGACCTTTCGGTTAGTACCGACCTGATTTTAGAGCAAAGCTCTGCTACTGCCCTTGCAGAATAACATGCAAAACAAGTCATCTATGTAATCCATTACCTTGGGGCAACCTACACTTTATCCCTGCCGAGCAAATCCATTTCCTAGCCGTACACTAATATTTTACCTCTAAAATAAATATGGGAGTACACCACTTCCGAGCTAGTTTGACAAAGCCAAGTTTTAAAAAAAAAAAAAATCAGGAAAAAATTATAATCATTAAGGTTCACAGACCCAGTTAATTAGACCAACACCCTCAAGAACTGCCTGCCAACTTCATCTTTCCAGAGGCTGTTAATTATTTGTAGTTGTGTATCTTCCTGCTATTTATCCATGCCCATTTCTACTATTTTCATACTAGAGCCCAGGAGTCCTTCAGCAGACCAAGATCTAAGTTTGAAATTTATTCTGTACTTTCTAGAAATAGCTCCCTAAAAGCACCCACCCAGCGGGAGCAGCTGATTAATTCACACGCGCCCTCGCCGCGTCGCAGGGCTGCTGTGATCAATACAAACTGAGGGTGCTGCAGGACGAGCTGCACTCCTGCAATATTCATGGTGCAACAGCTCCTGAACCCGAGCCTGCCTTCGCCAGACCTGGTGCAAAACAAGCTTTGTGACCAAGTAGCCGTGTGATAGCTCCAAACCTGCCAGAGCTGAAATTCAATCCTCGAGTCAGCACAAAGCGACCACAGCGCGTTTATCCTCCCTCCTCAATTTTCTAATCAAATGTGGCCCAACACCTGGCAGAGCGTAGAAGGGAACTGACTGCTCCAGAGTGTATTTAAATCAGCGTTTACTCCTAATCACTTCCAAAAGAGCTTTCCAGCAGGAAGTTAATTCAGGCCAGGTTTCATCATTTGAAAAAGACCCTGTTTGGTGGTTCTTGTTCAAAAACACCTTATCCCTCTAGGGCAGGTGACCCAGCCAGCTTGGATCACAAATCCCTAAAGTCAGTATATATTGGAAAAATGCACTCAGAAAATAATAATAATTTTAAATGCATGAATTTTTTGTATCCCATTAGGATGAAAGTTGTCCAAACAGTGCAGAGCACAGCATCTGGCAATCTGAGCACAGCAACAGAACTGGAGACTATTCTTGAATCTCAGACACTGTCTTGCAAGTCCAACACAAACCAACTTCCAAATTCAGCAGTGTGGGAGACGGCAGAGAAATCATCTCAAGTCCCATCTGTTTGTATACAGCATTCAGGAGATCCTTGAATGAGCAGAACAGCCACAGCACTCAATCACCGACATCAGAGACAACTCAACTTTCACTAATTGGCTTTCCTAGGAGATATGGAGATCTGCCCCCATTTCAGAGACTAAAATATAAAACATGCACAGAGTACAGCCTCAAGCTCCATTTTGCAACACGGACTTTTTATCTTGTCTTTTGAAAATGGACTATAAAAGATCTTTTCTTGGTCATGAAATACACCTTTGCTAGCCCACAGCATTATAAACTTACAACAGCATTTCTTTTTGTATCCCTCCTGAAAGCCAGATATCTGAAAAAGGGAGGGAAACGTGAGTTACACGGTCACAAAGCCCATCAAGACCAGGCAAAATCTGCTCCCACATGGGTCAGGGAAATACACTGGAAAGAGGAGACCTTGAGTGGAGATTCCCTGGATGGACAGGGTTGGAACAGCTGCCCAGAGACCTCTCACTGCACTCTGTGGTGTTCGGTCCAGCGTGCATCAGCCCTCTGGTGTTGCACAATGAAACAAAGCTCGACTCCACCGCCTGCAAAATCCATCCCAGCTTTCTTGGCAGGCTCCATTTATCAAAACAAGCCTGTCATGTCGAGTACCATTAACAGATAATGAACTGAGACAAGGGATGCAGTTACAAGCAAAGCACTCTGCATGCTACAGGCCTGAGCACACAGCCAAGGGAACTGATATTTACTATAAACATCATAATTAAATAGAACACCTAGCTGAAGAAACATTAAGGTCGTGACAATAAACAACGGAAGCTGGAAATCTGAAGAAATAAGGCTTTGACTTGCTGTCAGTAATTCCTGACACTGCTCAAAGGCGTGTGCACATCCAGCCCTGCACACCTTCTCGCAGCTAAAATCTGGGAAGCACCTGTTAACTCACAGCTTTCGGCTTTCAGCGCTTCCCCCGAATCCTGTAACACTTTGTATCCTGTACCCACGCACTTCAGCTCATGAAAGATTGAGCACTGAGAAGTGACAGACAGTGTATCTTCAAAGGGCTGGAAAATGTGCTGCTTTCCAGACGCACGACTCATAACAAACGCGAATAATTCATAACTTCGCACGAGTCCGACCCTATTGGAAGAATATTAAACACACACACACAAATTGGAGGAATATTAAATAAAGATGTAATCCCTCCAAGACACAAGACCTATCAATCAGCAGCATTCCCCACTTGTGACAGAATGAGCCATCGAGCACACATAAACATTCCGCCCGCTGGAAAAACCGCTCCAGAGGAGCAATTCCGGCTCTCCCAGGTATCCAAACACTTGGAACACAAACTAACCGTAAACAGCCTTAATGAGATTATACAGATTAAATGGGAACATTAAGTTGTTTTTTTCAAGAGAGCTCACG
This sequence comes from Tichodroma muraria, assembly GCA_013390105.1. Taxonomy (NCBI): domain Eukaryota; kingdom Metazoa; phylum Chordata; class Aves; order Passeriformes; family Sittidae; genus Tichodroma; species Tichodroma muraria. The sequence goes on along the minus strand of WAAG01076276.1, from coordinate 314,174 downwards.
AAGAGGTGCCACATTCACTTGAAGCAGCTCCCTCTGACTCCGAGTTCACCCATGCAGTCAGTTTTAAAACAGGCTGGACAACGCTGGTGGCAGAAGCCTTAAACTCCTTTTAAGAACACAAGGAGATATGAACACAACAAGTGTTTCCTAAAAGCCAATCCAACACAACTTCCCAGCTTAGGCAAGCAGGCAGTCTAACACTAACCCCCTGCTAAGCTGGACCTATTTTTAAAAGGGGACTTAACAACACTGTCTTCAGAGCTCCACGTAAATCAAGCTCTCCCCTCAGAGCTGGTCTTGGGCAGAGGGGAAGAGGAAGGGAGTAGGTTCATAGGGAACAAACTAACAGCTTGATGTCGTCCCAACAGCGTTCTCCTCGTGTGTCATCAGCCGCAGTGCTCATCGCAAGTTTCCCAGTCTCCGTCAGCGGTGTAACCCCGGCCAAAACCCCCACGGTACCTCCAGTAAAACCTCCGGTGAAACAAAAACCTGACACAGAGGCAGCTTAAACTGAAAGTGAGCTGCAAAATTCCAGGGGGCAGTGGTCACCTGGAGATCTCTCAGCAGAGGAGAGGAATCGCCGGCTGGGCTGCCAGCAGGAGAGGTCACCTCCCTCTGCTCCCTGCAGCAGCGCTGAGTGCCTGAAACCCATTTCTGACTGTTTGCACTTGGACATCAAAGCACCCGGCTCTATCTAAACACAAAACCTTTGGTCAGGTGAGAGGTGAGGCTCTGCTGCTGTGTAAATAACGCGCTGTGTTCTTGGCACAAGCACGGCGAGAGGAACCGATACCCAGCTCTCGACAAGACACTCACTGCTGTCTACACACAAATTTCTTCAAATCCGCTCGCAGCAGAAGTCGTGTCTGCGCTTGCAGATCTGTGAGCACCCACAGGAAACCTGCTCTGAGCTGCAGCAGCCACAGCAGCCACAGCAGCAGCCCAGCCTCTGCTCCCCACTTACACCAGGGTGCTTCTCCACGCTGCTGGGCGCAGCCTGGGAGAGGAAACTCAGGGCTGCTCCCGCCCCAGCACAGCCCAAAGGCCACTTGGTGCTGCAGTCCCAGCCTCGGGAGGCTCTAAACTCTGCACACAGCTCAACAGCCACGGCCCCTTCCGCTGCAGCGCGTCTACACTCGCAGCACTGCTTACAAACCAGCGTGCAAGGGTTATTTTCATTTACGGCGTAACTGCTGGAACTGGGATGAGCCATTTCCTTGCCTCTCTCAAATCCCCGAAAGGAACCTGGACCCTTTACAGACCATGGACTTTAGGAGGCTTGGCTTTTTCTGCTGGGTTAGGTTTTGCTTTATTGGGGTGAGGTTCCCCCTGTTAAACCGCATTACCAACACTATCACACATTCTATGGCTCAGGAACTGTGACTCCTTCCCTGTACTTACGTGGTGCTCAGGATATTCCAGGTGACCTCTGCCCAAGCTCTAAGTCCTCACGGGTCACTGTGAAACTCTAGCACCACATCAGCACTCTGGGGACAGAGAGCCCTCCCAGGCACAGAACAGCCTGAGGAACTTCAGCCCCTTCCTAAGGACCCCTGGGCCCAAGCACTGCAGGCAATGCCCTTCTGTAACCGTCACCAGCAACTGCCACCAACTGCCCCCGTGCCAGCCCTGGGCTCCCTCCCACCTCTGAGCAAACCCCAGCTGAGCAGGCAGGCACGGATCTCAGGCAATGCACAAACACAAACCAAAGCCTCCCAAAGAAATAAACCCCAGATCATTCCCAACACCTGTGCTCCTCACTGCCTCCGATTCCCCCTCAGCCTTGACCCTGTGACACAGCCCAAAACTGCCACTGGCACAGGCAGAGCATCCCTCAGAACAGGGACAGGGACTCCAAGGACACGAGGGGCTGCTTAACTCCACCCCGTGGGTGCTTGGGAGGAATGCCCTGGGCTGTTTCTGCACAGCATCCTGGATGCACCTGCCTTTCTGTCACAGCAGGAATGAGAAAGCAGCAGGGGCTCCCCAGGGAGCTGTGGAGACGAAGGCAACTCACATGCTAACACGTGAGAAAAGCAGGGGTTTACAGGAAGGCCTGGCTTAGGAAGTGTCGGGGAAAACAAACAAACCAAAAATACCAGAAAAACCCCAACCAACCAACCACAGCCCAAGAAGAAAGAGCCCAGCCCTGTCAGGGTTCACTCCCAGATGCCCACACAATGAAATGAGTGTTCCCAGCTGTGCCTGGGAACCTCCTCTCCCCTCCTGAGCACCCAACTCTGCCAGGACAGAAACCCCTGAGCCCAGACCCCTGTGGCCAAGGAGAAGCAAACCTGAGGCAGAGAAGGGGACACAGTAGGGTTAAAACCCAATTCTAGGGCAATGATCTAAGATAGCTGCACCTCAAAGAGGGCAAAATTCAGCCAGAAGTACAGGANGAAGAAATCACTTTTTTTTCTGGTTCTTCTCCTCTGGTTTATTTCCACTTCTCTGTAGGGACCAACACTTAAATTCAAAAGTGTTTTTGTAAAAAATCCCTGCCCTGGGAAACTCCAGATTACAGAATGGTAAACTGTAAGCCAAGAATATTAAAACAAAATCCAGTGTGTCTGCCAGATTTTGTGGTACTTACGGCAAGACACCAACCTGTTCAGCAGCTTCTTGAATTTAACACAAAGGAATGCACACAACTCATTTTAAAAGGTATTATCTTACACAGAACAAAAAAAAATTCAAATATTTGTCAAAAAAAGTCATTTGAAAGGAAAAATTTACATACTTGAAAATGCAACAAATGGATTAAAACAAACAAGAAGCTCTTTGTTCTCAGATGAATATAAAAAAAGCAAACAAAATAAAATTCTCAACAGTTAAAAGTGTGTGGGAGGGGTGAAGCCAAAGGAGGGAAGGAAGAACTAAGCAAATGCATCTTTTTCAGCTCTATCAAAGCAGCTGTAAAACAATGGGAGTTTGCCTGTTCTTCCCTGCAGTTTAAACTAAAAGTAACTCTGGGAATGGAAAACTTGATACCTCCTCCATCAAGAGCCTGTGGAATGTTTAAACTATTATAGCATAAAGCATGCTCGTACTCACGCTGAAGGAAATGACTCCCAAATGCTTCCTCTGCAATCTTCCTTCCAGAGCCAGACAGATCCCTTACCAAGGGATTTTCTCAACACAGAAACTGAACTAACAGAGATGTAAAATTTGCAATGGATTTACAGCCTTTTATTGAGATCACAGAGGAGATGGGAACTGTGGCTGCAGCTCAGTTTTTGGAGCAGTAATCACTCACACATTCAAAGGCCTCTGAAAATTCTATAGATTTTTTTTTTTTTTTCCAAGTGACAACAACCACAGGATGTGACCGTACCTATAATAACCTCTCCCTCCAGACAGGGAGATAAGCTCTAAAAACAGGAAGTTTCCACTGTAATCTTGAAAAAATATGAACAGTCAGAAACCACACAACTCCAGTTCAGTTACACGAGGAAGAACTCCTCACTTCCCAAAAATCACAGGACAAGATACTCAGTGGATGAAACTAATTCAGGTGTTGCTCCACCACACCTCTCCAGAATCCCTCAACACATGGAATAATGTGAAAATTCTCAGTTTATCCCTCTTCTCTTCCCTCCACAGCTTCCAAGAGTAAGCAAACAAGACAGCTTCACTCCCACAGGAAGCATTATTATTTTAGCAGTTTGCTGGACTCATTTTGATTTGTTTTTTCTCCAGCAGATGGGGATTTACTGGTGCAGGGCTGTTTCACACAGCACTCAGCCTGCAGCCACCTACACAGGAACTTTGAGTCAACTGAAAGGAAGCAGCAGATTTTTGATAGCTGCTATCAACCAATTAACAGCCAAAAAAGCTTTTCAAAATTAGTTTCACAATGTTGCTCACTCTGGAGATGAGGAGGTGGCAATAGTTAAGCAGGGCTTACACCAACTTAGCAAACACTCTCAAAAGCAAAGGATCCTGCTGTATATTTTAACATAAATCAGCTTCATGCTGCTTGTCAACACAATGCACGTTTTCCTGTCAGTACTCAACATAAAACAACAGAACCACACTGAAGGCTTAAAAATCCCATTCTCAGGGCTGTGTTCTGGCTCTGAACTTCCTTCAAATTCTCAAGTAAAACACACAATAGTCATAACTCCATTCATGTTGGTTTCATGTGTACTGCAGCTACTACAGGAAGGTTTAAATTCAGTATTTTTAGGAAGGCTAAACCTGCAACACATCAGTTTTTCCCTTACACGCTTCCTTCAGTGGCCTATTAAAGAATTCAACATAAAAGGCATCCCAGGTGTTCTATTTAGCTTCTTATGATATGGAGATAAAACAGCAAAAACTTCAAATACATAACCCCCACCAGGATTAGGCAACCAAACAATTCCAAGGCATCCTAGCAGTAAGGATGTGAGAGAGGATTCTGTGGAATTTCCTTGGAAGTCCTTGCAGAAAGCTGTAAAATACCAGAGCCCCATTCCCTGCCACTCTCAGGCATTACATCTGGGATGAAGTAACCTCCTGCAGATTGCAGATCGAGCCCTGAAACACGCACAGAGGGTCAATTCCACAAAACAAACATTCATGTGAGTAAGTCCTTACAGGTCCTGCATGAAATTCACAGGGAAAACAAACACTCCTGGACCAAAGGAAGGCGTGAGTTCCAGAGGATAGGCGGCACGTCCCCGAGGTGACAACAAACAGCCTTAAAGGCAGCACAGACCCGGCAAAAGCCCCTTTGGACAGAAAGGGCACAAGAAGGGCTCCAAACCGTGCCCAGGCTGCAGCGTTGCCATCTAGTGCCAGCCTCCAAGAGTGGGAACGCCACCCAAACGCTGCCAGCCCAGGGAGCAGCCTGGAGTTTGCAACTGAAAACCCAGCCTTTGCACTTCTGCCCTGCCAAGGGCCCCAGCGAGAGCACGCAGGGAAAATCCAGAAAGCACAAAGCCAGCAACATCCCGGCAGACTCCTGACTGTGCCCAGCTGCCTGCAGCTGCCTCCTGAACTGAGCCGCGGGCCAGGGGACAGCAGAACCGGCCTGCAAAGGGCACAGGAGCCCAGAGAAACCCGGGGGAACAGGAACCCAGAATGGGGCTCAGGCAGATCCCAACGTGCGATTCCCAGAGCAAACCACGAGCACCTTCCCAGTTCTGAGCGCTGTTCCCTCCCTTTCTGAGCACTCTGTCTGGGTTTTGAGAGGTGAATGACAGGAACTGCTCAATTTTCATGCTAATGTTTTATCAGAAAGAAGTATACATGTCACATCATGAGCTCATTAACAATCCATGCCTAAGACTTGTGGTAAAGCTTGGCAGGCAACTTCCTCCTGAAATGAGATCTGCTGCTTTGTTTTTTAGGATCTGAACATGCTGGGGTGGCACATCAAGAGCCCCATAATAAAAACATAATTTAAAGGTTACACTTGGTTCCAGTCTCATAGAATCATAGTTAAGCAGTCACAGAACACATGCCAGGTTATCCACTTTGTTCTTTGTTTCCTTCAGCCATCAAGTTTCAGGAGGAAAACTCTGAAATCACTTATCTGCCGTAGCACAGGTCTGTGTAACTTCACATGCAGGTAACCACGCAGCTGTCATTCCTCTTGCTACCCCTGTCCCAGGGAAATCTCCCCTTTGGGGTACCAGCAACCAGCCAGGAAACTGCATTTGAAATGTATCTGAAATCAGCACAGCCCACTGGACAAATGAGGTCAAGAACAAGGCTGACAATCACATTGGATTCAGCTCTTTGGAATGAAAAGACAAAGTCCCTTTCATGGCTCCCACTACAAAGAGACCCATCATTAGACCTCATTTTTGTCAGTTCATACAAAGGCTGACGATACAGACAAGTGGTGTTTAAAAGAAAAGCCTTTGAAATCAAATGGCTCCCAAGAATATCCCTCCATCCATGGCACATGGAAACTTTCCTCCCTTCCCTTCCTTAGTCCAGCTGAAGGTGGAAGCACCGTGTTTTCCTCCTTAGCTCCAGACCTGGGCTGGCCTGTTTGGTTTGTTTGTGGGCTTGGTGGCTGCTTTTGTTTTTTAAATAACCTTTAAGACATCTCTCTGTTGATTAAACCATTTTCATCCTTCAATGAGTTTGATTCCTATTAGTTCAGACTGCAGAGAAGACATCGATTTTTGCTATGCTCAGGATCAAGAGAAGTAACAGCTTTTCCAATTAAACAACTGCTCTCCACGTTAAGTAGAAAAATATGTCCACAGCAATAATGTGCAAGCATCCAGAGCACTCTGCAATGCCAACAACAGCTCACACAATGCTTGTAATAACTTTAACCTTTAACTCAGGAAAAGGAAAAGCCCATGCATTACAGACAGTTCAGCTCTGGTTAACTCTGCTGATAAGAAGCTGGAGCTCTGAGAGAGGCTCAGAATTATAGACAACTCATCCTCCAGCTCAGAATTACCATCATTACACCACACAAATCACCACGCTGGGCTCCCACCCACTAAAACAGAAATCACGACCAGAAACGGTCCAGAGGCTGCTGCTTCTCCTCTCAAATGAAGCTTTTGTACCAAACAAATCCATACAGTTCCTGTGTTACAGCCTTTCCCAGAGTTGCACTGTAAATCAAATATTTTATTCCACACCCCGCAGCTATTTCCACATTTAATAACTGACATGGGAGACAAGTTTTAATCTCCATCAGGCTGAAACAATTACTGTCCTCATAACCACTCAAGTCAGAGGTAAAAATTACGAGATTTCTATTACCCGATTGCATATGCAGGGGAAACAGTTACATTTTTCCAGAGGAAAAAGACAAAGTACCGTCAGTGGAACAAAAAAGGGGAGTCCAAACAATCACAGTCCCCAATTTTTAACATGCCAGAACGGCCAGGCACTCCAGGCTTTCTTTTAAGCTAGAAAAGAAATGCACCAGCCCTGCCAAAAACCAGCAAAGAGATGAGAAATCTGAACGGACGTGACACTTGCAGGTGTAAATATTCCCTGGCCAAAAACTCCAGCTTTAAAATTCTTTTTGACATCAAGGAAACAATTACTATGCTTAGAGAAAGAATCTATTAAAAATCTACCTGAATTAGAGACCTGGGAGTCACCCTGTGCTGTAGCCCAGCCCTGAGCACCTGAGAACCATCAGCACCTTGAGGCTTTACATGCCCAGGAAATTCCCTCCCAAGGACGTTGGGAGCAGGGTCACAGGACTGGAAAATGAAAGGAAAAGATGAAAGTGTCACAGAGACAGTTACAGCCAACAGGAAAAAAACCCCTGTGTGAACTCTCACTGTGGAATTTGTCTATTATTACATGTTTTACTACCAGTTATTACTGGCTGCTAGAAAGGGATATTAAAAATCACAGCAGGTCAAGACACTGCTTCTTTCTCTATTAATATATTGAGGCAAAAATGCAGTGATTCACCTCCTGTCCAAGAAAGAGGGGAAATGCCATCAAGTTTGAACCATTCATCCTTTTATTTATGCTCTGTAAAGACCTCCAAAGATACTTCAACATCCAAATTCTTTAAATCAGCATGAGAACACATGGAAGGATGTTAGAGCTCACAGTGCAGGAATCCCTCCAGGGCTAAATAATTAAGCAGCATCTTTCAGAAGAACTCTCCAGGCCAAACTAATATTCAGATTTGCAATAAAGTGTGAGCCCACGTGCTTGGGGAGGAGGGCAGAGGGGAGGCAGAGCGATTTTTATTGTTTTTCTTCAGCAAAACCTCATCAGTGGCTGTTAAAGAGGGGAAGGAGATGCTGCCTTGGTTCAGAGCACCCTCTAGAGCCAGCTCCTCATCCCTGACATCACTCCGGTGTCCCCTTCCACCCAGCCCAGGCCCCTGCTCCCTGCGGAGCTCTGAAATCAGCAATATTTTACCTTTATACATCGGGAAACTCAGCAGCGCTTCGCACACATCAGGGAATAAATGTATTTTCTAAATTTACACCCAGTGTACATTCATCTCTGTTCTCCCTGAAGCCCTATCCATGTGCTGATAACAAAATTAGACACTACCTCTGATGAAAGTACAAAGCTATTAAAAATACGGCACTATTTCTCAGTTGGAGAATTAACCACCTCATCCTGAATAAAAGACTAAGCTTTGTTTTCCAAGGCTTTCACTGAAGTGAATAAAGAAGCTGCTGTTCCCAGAGTTTTTATATCAGGCCAAGTATGGATGGCAGGAACCATCCTTGAACTGGAGTTTGTAATGAATATTTGTAACTGAAAGACTTTAAGGCACAGGATTTCAGTTAAGTAAAATCCACTTAGTTATCAAACTACAACTAAAAGACCCATTTCAACCTCAAGTGAGGGTAACTGCAAATGCATCACTAAGTTCTCACTCGCTGATTGTAAACTTCTTGCTTAAAGCAGGCACATGCAAAAGATACCAGTGACACAAGGAAGGAGCTGTGCAGAGAGCCTCTAATCAGGGACTAATAATCAATTGAATTTTTAGGGATACATTTCTTCCAAATCCGAGCCCTTAGGAGGAGAAGGACCACTGAAAAACCAGACTGCAGAATTTTTGGCTTTATCCTCCCAATCAGGCAGACTCACCAGCGCTGACTGAGGACACAGAACAAGTTACACAAGGCAGCAATTCCCAGGGAGCTGTGCAGGCAATCCCGAAATACGGGAGTGTTTTCCTTCACCCCACCACCCTCATCTTCACCCTCAGTGCCAGGGCCGCGGGTTCCAGCCCAAAAGGGCAGGGGAACACACAAGGTCACGCTCTGGAGCTTCACTCACACACCTCAGACCTGTCCTGTGTGTCAGAAAATCTACCTAAATCGTTATCCTTCTAATCTGCCTTGCCCAGGACACTCATCCTTCACCTGAGGGGATTCAGAGAGAGCTCCTGAGGACCTTCCTTCAGACACAGGCAGAGCTCTGAGGGCTGTAAGAACTCAGGGCTACCACCAAACTACCATTCCTTTAAAGTAAATCATAGGGAAAATGAGGAGTTTAAAAAAAAGTGATTTTTTTTTTTAAATATTTAAACAAGTTCAACATAAAGCCAAACAGACAGAAGAAAATAATTTGTCTCTTCAACACAAAGTCACTGCCAGGAAAATAAAGATTTGGAAAAGGTCAGAAAAATTCTTGGCAACACAAACAGGCGGAAGCACTGATGTACAAAAAGGATACAACAGACTTCCATCACAAACTGTCTTCCTCAGAGATATTTGCTGCAAGAAAATCACAGCTTTTAAGGCCAAAATTAAGTGTCACAGCCAGCCGAGGTATCACCCAGACTTCCTGCTCACAGAATCTGCAGTTCTGTAACTCAGTGCAAAAAATAACGTGAAGCTTTTTAAGCTCAAGCCTTCTAACAAGTTTATTTACCTTAGAACATCAACAAATAATTAAGAACACTAGCTAAAAACAGCATCTGTTGAAAGACAAACCTAGAGCCTTTGATAGTTCCAAACCTTAATACAGACTCTTCTCAAGAAGGACCAACAGTGCAGCCCCAGTTTCAGCAGAACCCATTCTTTCTGTAAAGCCACCCCTGCTCCGATTCTGGACATGAGCAAGCTGCCGTGCACATCAAAAAAACTACCTGCAGTTCCACTGACAGATCAGTAATCTTGGTGGCTCTCACATCTTCTGCTAAAGAGCATTTCTTCAGACCTCATTTCCCTTTCACTTGACCAAAATAGAAAGATTAAGGTAAGCCATTTACAGCTCGGAAAACGAAAACTTATTACGTGTTATTTTTAACCAGAACTTAAAACCGTTTCCAGAAATTATGCCATGGCTTTCAGCAGCAACATTTATGCCTCCCACAGCTAAAGTCTGGGCATTTTCTCCCTCCCTAGTATTAATGTGTTTATCCAACCGTAATTCCATTAGCATTATGTAACACAGACAATCTTCTCAGGCATTTTCTCATTGTCTCACCCAAAACTCACCCCCTGCACCACGGACACGGACGGGGATCCCTCAGGCTGTGTGACACACAGGAACTGGCTGGCAGAGCTGAGCTGACACCTGCAGCTGCTCAGCAGCTCTGCTGAGCCCTCAGCCAAAGCCTGTCAGAACACAACAATCCCACTGGCCAGGGCATCTTTTCCCCTCACACACTCACAACGTTAAATTATCCTAACACTTGCAATTCTTCCTCTAAATAAAAAAGGAAATTAAAAAATATATATTTCATATTTATCAACTGTCCAGCCCTCCTGCACACTGAACACAGCAAATACTATTTGCAGTTGTGTCTGTAATTTGACATTAATTCCTTAATCTTCTTAAGGCAAGGCAAGCTTGTAGATCATTATGAGGTTATTTAGAAGAGCACATCTCAAGTGTTACACGAAGTGTACATTTTATTACGAAAATAAGTTAACTCAAGTTCTGTGTTTTGTCATCCCACACCTGACAAACAAATCAATCTCCTCTGGAGAGCAATGAGAAGCACCCTATGAGCCATTATTGCTGGTAATCCTCTTTGGGGTGGCACAGTGTCTGCTAACGAGATTGTGTGGCTTTCCCAGTGGCTCAGCAGGACTGTGCCCTTTCCTGACACTATTCCAACAACAGTGACAGGCCTGGCCAGAGCAGCACCTCCCAACTGTGTCCTGTCCCATCTGTGACCACCCAGAGCAGCTCCCACTGCTGTCCCAAACCCCTGGAGCAGCCAGGAGGGCTCCCTGGGCCAGGGCAGCAGCAGCACAGCACACCAAGCACAGGCTGCTCCAAACCCCCACCTTTGGCAGTCTCTGGGCTGCCAAACCTCACTGAGAGCCAACAGGAGCTTCAGGAGGCCTTTCCAAAACATTGGTAAGGAATAAAATCGATAAACCCCCAAACCAGCACCAGCACAGGGCAGTAACAGCTCTGCAGCCACCACACTCAATCATCATCCTCCTCCTCCTCCTCACCAATGAAGGTCTTCAGCCACATCAAAGCTGAAATCCAAGTTCCAAGCCAAGGGGTTTAGTTAAGCTAATAAAGATGAGCTTAAAAACAGCTTTAAAAAAATTACCTGGGCAGGGTCAGCTCCCGAGCTAAGCACTGAGACTCACACTGCTGCCCTGGGGAAAGGAGGAGACCCAAACCCAGAGGGAAGGGGATGAGTGAGGAGACCCATCCTGGGCAAGGTGCTTGGATTCCACATTCCCAAAGGACTCCCAGAGAAGCCCCTGGCTGGCACGTGACCAGCTGGATGAAATCCAGTCTGCGTGCAACAGTCTAAAGCTGTGAGAACTGATGCCACTTTCCTGAAGTTTAAATCTTGTAAGCAATTTCCAATTGTGCTTCAGTTTCCAGAGCAAGATCTGCTCTGATGCAAATCAGAATATTTCACTTGTTCATACGATGGCTCCTAAAGCTGATTTTGTGAGAAACAGGATGTGAAAGAGCAGCTACAGCTACCAGCAAAGTATTTCTTGCTAGTTTTACAATCACAAGGCATTTTGTAATTAAATTGCTAATGCTGCAGAACCTAGTTTTGGTCAAATCTACATCTAATTACATTCATCAATTAGCCTGTAATTGCATTTTGCTATTTTTAATTCCTAAGACTTTGCTGGGTATATCTGACAAACTGATATTCCCTGGTTTTGGTTCCTGGGTGGATAAAAATGCCAGACTACAAAAGAGGCCGAATGGTTTGAAATATCCTTGCGTTCTCAAACTCAGGTTTACCTGGACCACAGAAGATGATTTGCAGTGTCCAGTGGGACAGAACGAGTGCTCACAGTGCACACAAGCTCAAAAGGGATTCAAACACTGCCCTGACACATTCTGGTTTCTAAGTACTTCTGAAGGCAGAAGTGAGCTCCTGAAACTGGGGTTTTTTTGCCTCTGAAAAGCTTGTACCCAAGTGATTACTGTAATTTTCAGAGGAGATAATCTACCAAAAATAAGGGAAATCCCATTCTGAAATGTTATTTGCACTGTGAGCTCATCTAGTGGAAAGAATGACATTTCAGTGCCTTTTCTTCCAAAACACAAGTGGAAGGAACACAAAGTGAGGAACACTTTGCTTCAGGGTTTTGCCTGAAGTATCAAGACACAAACAATTATAAAAACAAAGTATGAGTAGGAAACATTTTTCGTTGTCACGGAAAGCTGGAACCCAAAAGCGAACAGGCAGCCAGGCACTGATCATCAGCCTCCTCTCTGCAGCACATAATTAAACAGAGAACTTTTATTTCCAGTATCAAGACACAGCTGAGTCCATGAAACAAGGAGCTAAAACTTTGCCAGACGTCCCCACAATGACATAACAAAAGCAGAGGGTTTGTTTCTCCGGGAAGGGTTTTGTTTCTAAGAATAAAGATGCAGATTATCCCACTATGGGTGACCTGCTACTTCCCCACAAGAGTCATCAGCACTGTGCTATTGCACCACTACAAACCCATAACCACGTCAGAATCAGCACACCCGAGTTCAAAACAAACAAAAAACAAAAGGTAATTTTAGAGAATGAGCAGAGTTTGGCAGTGAATCACAGGCAGATGAAATGGATCCTGCCCCTTGCCTGAGTCACTGCCATTCCCAAGGAGGCGTCACTCCTCAGCCTGCACCGCACAGCAAGCGGGCTTGGGGGCTGCCAAGAGCATCCTGTCTCAAGCAAGGAGTAACATCTTCTTCAGGAGCAGTAACAGCTTGCTCTCAGCCACTGCAGACTTGGTCTGCTCTGCAGTGGCTCCTGAACCACTCCTGGAATCCTTCGGAAATTATTCCCTCAGCAGAGACAGCCCCAAGCTTGTCAGGGAACAAAGTTTACAGGGATATTTATCCAAACTTCCTCTCCATAAGAGTCACGATTCCTGTTGAGATAGTGAATTACTCTGGCCACACTTCACCCACAGAAATTCTGCTCTCTGTGATGAGCCAGCAGTAATTGTAACTGAGAAAAACTAATCCCACTTTAAGAACTACTTTTAATGAATTTCAGCTCTATGTGCCAATTCTGGTTAAGAACCCAATAACTTTGGTGTTGCAGCTGATTAGGATCCAACCAAGTTGGATTTGCTGCCATTTATATATCTCAGAATGCCCTAATGAGATCAAGTGTGATCCAATACCAGCAAATACAAGATTTTGATTTTTTTTTCCACCAGACACCACAAAAGAAATCTGAGTTATTACCCAAGGTAGCAAACAAGTCAGTACGCCTTCAGCTGTGGTTAGAACCGAAACTGTCAGGCCTCACTTAGCACGTACAGCTCTGCCTTTGCATATTTCTGTGTTTGTCTCACAGCTTATTAAGTTTTGCAAACAAAAGCAGTTGTGCTCTCGCCAACAGATTATCGCATTTTATTATCGCGGATCATTCTAAAACATCAATGTACCTACAGAAATAAGAGACTTGAACTGCAAGTGTCTCTGGGCAATTGCAGGGGGTTTTCTTTGTATCAGCAGCAGGCACACAGGAGTGTTTGGAATTGCAGGATGGTGTTTTCATCTGCCGTGACAGCTGAGGCTGTGTAGATACCAAACACACAGTAAATGCAGCAAGCGTTCCTTTTAATAAACTGCCACGGAGAAAGTATGAAAAAAATGATTCAAGCTGAGGACATATTGATGGGTACAAAATCCTCGAGGCATTATGCAGCTCACACAGGCTCATGGATCAGTATTATTGCAGCAACCAGAACCCGTCAAAGCCAATTACCCCGGGGAGAGGGGCCGGGGCTCCCGCAGCTGCCGGAGCCGGGAGGGGCGGCAGCGGCGGGGCTGTCACAGCCAATTACTGCCAATGTTTTATTTATGTCAGGGTACACCTGATCAGCGAACAATAAAGCCATTTTATCAAGGGTGATTACAAAAACGGAATGCAAAATGGCAACAACCGCGGGGAAATCTCAGCGCCACGCGAGGGGCGCGGGCAGTGACAGCCCCTGGTCCAGGTGTGCCCCTGTCCCAGTCCTGTCCCCAATGCCCTGGCCAAGGCTGGCGTGCCCGTAACTCCTTTTACACACAGGGACAGGCGGGTCCACCTACTACAATGGATTTAAGGAATTAAATTTGATGTGGAAGGAAACCAGGCGGGGGAGAGGGGGGAGCAGAAAACGCTGACACAATTTGGAGATAAGCCCACAGAACATCTTTTCTGTGCAACTCCAGCCTTTATTTCAATTGCCCAACTCAACTGACAGAAGAAAAAGGTTATCTGCAGGAAAAATATAGAATTTTTAACATTCTCCAAGGCTTGAGAACCTGCTTTGTACTTATCTGTCCTCATCTTACAATATACTACCTGCATTTTGAAGTTAAACAGATTTAAGTGGACTCAACATCAGATCCCAAAGAAAATATTGATTTTTTTCCCCACAGATATATAAACTGTGTCTAGTTTTATTCACAGCAATTTCCATTACTTTCAGGAAAAGGGCATTGTACAGAACTGCTCTGAATGAACAGATCAGCCCTTATCAGGTGAATATGCAGTGGGGAAATCCTCCTTTAAGCAGCACTGACCTCCCAGGAGAAGCTGTAGCAGCCACTGAGCTGGAAGGTGGCACTTACAGATCATTTTCTTCAATTACCTTCCTGCCTTAAGTTCCAACTGCCAACATTTCCTGTCCTCCCTGCTGGAGGATGTATCATGACCCCATTCCCAAAGCCACCACAGAGAGATGTGCAGCAGATCCGGGATTCCACCCACCACTGCTCTGGAAGTGGAATTTCCACGTCACCCCTGGAACAGCCAACAAGCTCAGATGGGCTGGACAACTTTTTTCTCAAGTATGGCCTTTTCAAGTACCAGATCTAAGCTGAATGGTACTCCCAGTATTTTGTAAACCTGAAAAATCTATGGAGAAACAGCAAAAAGAAACTGAAGAAAGCCCAAAGATACAGGAACTGAAAAACCCAAGACTACATACAGCACTTTAAAAGGTATCAAGACAGGCAAGACAGCAGAGAACTGGGTATGGCCTTCTGAGGGAGCAGACTGCAAAGAGTGCAAATAATGGGCATTTTGGCCCTGAAATCCGAGTATGAAAGGAATGGCTGTTGGGTGCCAAACTGAGCACTGGATACTCGGATTCTCCCCTCCCTTTCACATATCATATATGCAATATTCTTCAAAGGGTCGTTTTGTTCACAAGGCAGACACTGTGCAAGTACAGCTGCAGAATAAGACGGCATTTTAACACAAAAATACACTCCCTGTGTAGAGTTTCCTGCGTACTTTGATACATTTTTTAAAATAATCTCTCCTGTAGGTATTCAAAGGAGCTACACAGGTATCTGCCAATAAATTTCATCTTTATTCTTTTCTCTCCAAATGCACGCCTTTGAATTTAATCTAACTGTGCCACCATCACCCAGAGTATTTATGTGTGTGATGCTGCAAACATATTTAATCAAGGCAATATTACACTGGAGTGCCTGAGCTCCCCAAGTCCCCTGGAGAATGCATTTGGTTTCGATTTTAGCACCTGACAGGGACACCCCACCCCTTAGAAAAAATAAAATCAGGAATCTAGCAGATCTAACAGAATATTTCACAATGGAGTTGCACAGTGTATGCACTCAATCGCTCCATTTCCCAGAAGATTCATTACAGTTACATTAGAAAGTCAAATCAGGCAATTCTGCAGTCTGGTGAAAGCTAGCATATGAAAGCAGGTTAATACAAAAGAATTTCATTTTAAATAGAGGACATTTAGGACTTTTAAAAGCAACATTATGATAAAAATTTCAGGGTGTTTATTCTGGCTTCAGAGCACGCTTTTCAAGTCTTGTTTCACTGATGTAGCTGATTTTCTAAGGAGAGAGGGAGGGGATGTTGGATCTCCAAGGTTTGCCATCTTAATTCCCTCTGCTCCCACACGTGGCTCAGACTCAGGACTGACGTCCTTCTCCCCTTACCAGCCAGGGCAGGGCTGGGACCAGCCCTGAGCAGCAAAAACCCCGAGTGCATCCCCCCCCACCTCCAGAGGCTGAGAACTCCACACTAACAAATCCCAGGGGCTGCATCCCAGACACAGGTGTCATTAACTACAAGATCGAGGCACTTGAAGTTTCCTGCTCACCTCACAACAGAGGTATTAGATCTAATTATTACCATTTAGAACCTTGCCTCCATCTCAGCGAGTAAAATGCAAACAGTGAATGTAATTACTCACTAAACTAATAATGTAAGACCTGATTGACAGGATGGAAGAAAAAAAATCGGTTCAAAGCAGCTTTAACTTGAGTGTAAGCTCAGCTGAATGAAGACAACCAATTTCAGAGAAATTCTTTACTACAAGCAAGACACCTCCAAACACACGAGTCACACACAGAGTCAGCAGCAACACCAAACCCCCCAGAACAAGAGTGGTTGTCACAGCACCAGCTTTGGCAGCATTAATGATGAACTTCATGCACCCCTGCCTATGTTTAATTTAATACAAAACCAAATGCAGTCAAAACATCTGGTGCATTATTGATGGTTACCATGATAAATGAGACTTGACATTTCACAGGAACTCATTAGATATTCTACTTACACCCCACATTTAAAGTGTTTCTGGTTTTACATCTCTTTGGAAAACACATTGTGTGGATATTGAACTGGTATTTTTGACCCCACTGTTTTAAAGGAATCGACTTGCACAGCTAATTACTAATACTGAGGATTTGAGCAGCACAGACCACATTATTGTTTCACCCTCTGCTAACCCAATGCTCCTGAAATGCTCCTGAAACCCAAGAGAATTTTTGTGTTGTCCCACTTGAAGGGCAGAGCTCACAAGGGGGGATACAGGATGGTGCCGGTGCTGCCCAGGATCCTGAACTGACCCCTCTGCAGCCCCAGCAGGCTCCCTGCAGCCTCTTCCACGTCTGCCTGAGATAATGCAGGAACAAACGCGCTGCAGGCCAAGCAAGAACTGTCTCCCTTTAATTTCTCACATCTTGACTCGAGAGCAGCACAAAAAGTTATTAAAATTAATGCAAACTATCATAACTCTGTCTTTTTATTACTGGTAATATTCCTTCTAAAATATTAGTCTCCTTGGCTGAACCAGCATGTCTTTTTGAAAACTGTCTTTGAAGATCAGAAACTCCTTAGCATAAAAAGTGAAACATGCAATCATGTTAATTTGACAAGGTAAAAGGGGGAGAAAAAAAAAATCACTTCAGCTTAGTATTTCTGAAACTCAGGCTATTCTTTCATTTAAAAGGAAAAAAAAAAAAAAAGGCATTTTTCTTTCCTGGTTCCCACTCCAGTAACAGAAGTGAGGATGTAACAAAGGCTTTTTGGCCCTCCAAATGTTTCAAAAACAAAACAAGTTTCTAACTTGGCAAGTGGCCAAAGTAAACATCTCCCATCCTATATGAAATTACTAAGTTTGAATAAATTGCTGAAGCTCAAACAACCCTGGCAATCCAGTGAGTGCTCATCTCTCCCTGTTTGCACAATCAGCACCACAGCTATATATTATATATATATGTATATACACATGTAAGGAAGAGGCAAGAGCTTCAGCACACGTGCTGTACAAACAAGAAATTCCAGCTGGAATTTCTCCCTCTTCCTTCCGAAGTTAAAGTGAGCTTCGTGCCCGGCCAAAACACCACATTATCCAGTTATTTTATCCAAAACAAAGACAGAGCATCCCCACATTCCCGGGTTTTGTGTCAAAAACCCCACAACCCAAGAAGTTCACGAGCTGGCAGAAGCATCAGTTTCCCAACACGCGGGTGCCTGGGGATGCTCTGTTCTCAGATCCTTTGCTCCTCTCATCAGCTTGGCAGCAGGAAACGCTCAGAACAGCCCATTCCTCACTGCTCCCATGTACCACGGCGCTCCTGTGAGTAACCCATGTCACCATTCCTGGTCCCACATATTTATGGACACCTCTGCAGTCAGGAATGGGCTCTTGATTGCAGAGCTGCAGAAGAGCACGTTCGGAGCTGATCAGCACCCTGAGCATCACAGACTCCTCAGAGCCATCCCGGGGGGAGAAGCCAAATGCCAACATCCAGGGATGACAGGGATGCTTTATCCTGTTCCTCTGAGGTTATAATTGCAGAGGCATTCCCCGGGAAACCAGGGGTTCTGCTCCCTACAGGGGCTCAGCTCTCCCCAGGACAGCCAGCCAGGTCCTACAGGCACACAGATCCACCCCCGGGAGCGCGGGCGCACGGACCCGTCCTGGGCTAGCTGTGCCTGCTGCCCCCAACACCCAGCGCCGACAAAACGCCGTTTCCAGGAGTGCAGAGTAACCTCCTTTTCATAATTGCTCACTCCATTTTTAAAAGCATGTTCCTCTCCCTTACAGTTACAGAATGATTTCAAAAGCATGAACCCATTAGACATTTGCCTCAGTCTGCCCTCAACAATAGCCTGGAGAGATAAAACTCTCATTTGTTTCCACGGAGGCCCTATTGATTCTGCTGTCACAGAATATGACTATTCTCTCCTCGTGCTGCTTTTCAGAACAGAGCATTCTGCCATGGAGCTGCACTTTTATTGCCTTGCCTGCCTCCCACAGCAGCTCTGGAGCAGTGGTTCCTCACAGCACCACCCCTCTCCATCCCAGCAGAGCTTTCAGCAGGCAAGGCACAGATAAATCTACTTCACACACCCCAACACACAGGAGAGCTAATGCAAAGAAGCAGCCAGGCTGTGGGGAACACCCAAACTCTCTGCCCTGACTTCACACCGACTGCTTCCCACCACGCCAGCAGGAACGTCAGGAGTCTGGGAGCCAGGTGGAGAGGAACCACCTGCCTTACAGGAATCACCCACAGCATCACACCAGCGCTTATGGTTCTCCAGAAAAACAAGGTCAGAAGGCTTATTTCTGGCAGTGCTGTAAATGTGAGAGTCTCCAGGCTGATCCTGGGCTGTCACTGCAAAGCTGCCACATTTTATTAGGACCGGGGAATATCGACTGCGTTCCGTCCCTGGAATGTCAATGATGTGAATCCTGGCAAGGGAAGTCAGGCACAATTTCCATTTCCAGGGTAGGAAAAAGCAAGGCAATGCAATGTACAGAAATTGAAAAAAGAATAAATTTAGCTTGCTGATATTTGGGTCAGTATGGACCAGTCCTGCAACATCTGCCACTGACTTCATTTCCACCACAATAAAGACTAAATAAAGGCATCAGAATTTAGCACACCAAGTATTTTACTGAGCTTACAGTTGGACCTAGAAACATTTTCAGTGATCCTGATCCAACTCCAGTTATAATGCTGCAGCCTCCTTTAGCTCACTAAAACGATTCTGTTAACTCTGGGGAAATTTCAGCTTCTCTGGCGGCAGGGAAAGATCCTTCAGTGAATCTGAGTCAGAAATACAAGTTAGCTCATGGATGTTGAGATGTTTGGGGATGGACTAAGCTAAGCCCAAGGGCTACAGGGAGCTGCTCAGCCTCAGAGGCCACCAGCGACACTGAGAACTGTCCCTGACGTGTAACCCTGCCAGGCAGCTCCTCGTCCAGCTGAACTCAGTGTTTCCACTCCTAGCAGAATATTCCAACAGCCTCATAAATCTCCTCTTAGCCTCCCCACTTTCCTAATCCCCGGCAGCACAGGAACTTTTCCTCAGCATCCTGAACACTTGCAGGGGGATGTAACCCACACTTGAGAGCTAATACACGGTTCAAACAAGCATCAGACTGTTGCATGGCTTTCATACCAGCCCATCTACTCCCTGGGTTCCTCACATCTGTCTTTCATTTGTGATATAATCACACATTCATTTTCCATTTTATAGTTTAATTTCATATACTGTTTATTTGATCTGGGGTCTGATCTTGCTGCAGCCAAGGGACATTGTGCTCCTCCTTACCCATATAAACGTGGAGCTTACAAAGTCCTGCAGTTTTCCTGCTCACCAACAGATCCATGTATTTATAGAAGACAATTGCTCATACATTCTTCCCCTAAACTACAAACATGAACTCTTAATACATCACAAAAATCTAGGGGGAAAAAACTACAGAAACTTGACCAGCTCTTCTGTAAACACTTAAAAACAACTGCAAAAGCTTTAAGTGTACTGGGAGGTGAGGGGGCAGAAAAAGGTATCAATATTTAATCCACTGCTAAAAGTGTAGCATCAAAGCTGCAGCAGGGTGGCATAACGTTGCAGCTGGTTCCATTTTCGTGTTCTTACATTAAGAAACCAGCTTTTCCTTTTGCATTATGTATTAAATAGTACATATTTTAGAATCTCAGAAAATCATCTCTAAGCCTTGCTAAGCCTTTATAATTGAAAAAATTGCATTTAGCATTTTACTAGCTAGGCATGCATGAAATACTAAATTCAAGGACAGAGCTAATGTTAATTTCTTGACAGTCTCCTGTGATCTACAGACCTTCTCAAACTCACCACATCTGCAAAACAGAGCCATCAACGTAATTCACATCCTAACTTAAAGCACACTTGCATTCTTCACGTTTGAGCAAGGGAAGTTCAGGCTTCCTATGCACACAGATTCCTTTCCTGAGAAAATTGCCACCATGTGGTGACTGGCCTGTACACTGGATACTACCCTGAATACACTGCCTGGCTGGAGCTCTAAGAAACCAAGGAGTTATGTTTCAAAACACAGCGATGCACTCCTCACAAGCCTGGCCATGAAAATCTGGGTTTGTGGGTTGCTCCAGCCAGGAGCTGTGCTTTCCCAGTCCCCGAGAGCAGCCTGGGAATGGTCAGTGCTGCGTGAGCTTTCCAGTCGAAGCCACACCCGGGACAGAGCCCTGACCAGTCCCCAGGAGCAGCAGGCACACGCCGGCAGTGCCAGCACTCTGCAGCTCACCCCGGGCACAGGCAGAGCTGCAGGAACAGAAATTGGACATACTGTTAACAGAATACATTTTTGGCAACCGAAGAGCAATTAACACCAGAATCCTTAATCATCTCGAGCATCTCCACGCCGGAGAGCTGGGGACCGGCCTGTGGCAGAGCCGGGGTGGTGTGGAGCTGGGAGTGCAGCTCTGGCACAGCCCTGCCACGAGGCGCCAGCCCAGCCTGCTCCTGTCCCCGGCACAGACCCCAACAACCACAAGGCAGCTCCTCGGTAAAAACGAGAGGGGAAACATTTTTTTTTTTACATCACATCCAGAGCAGAACAGTGCAACACATTCCTGCAGCACCACTGAAGGCGCTGGAAACTGGGTTTACTCTGCCCATGAACACACTGCACACAAAAATTCACCGCACGGATCATCTTCCAAGGGAATAACTCGCGTTTCCAGCAGCGTCCCTGTGCGGAACCACACAGCGGACGTTTGGCCCGTTTGTTTTAACTTGCCGGGTTCAAACACACGCGGCTGCAGGCCGGAGCTGCCCGGCAGCGCCTGCAGATGCTCATTCCACTGCCCGGGCCCCGGGCACCGCTGCGGCCGCAGGGGGAGAGCCTTCCAGGCAGGCACAACTCGCCAGTGGCCCTTGGTAAGGGCAGAGACACCCGCTGCACCGCTCGTGCTGCCCGACCTATTTCACAGCTCGTTCTAAACAGATTTGGATGCATAAAATCATCCTAAGCAGTGCATTTAAAGACATTATCTCCCTAAGCACAGGATCCCTCCAACACCTCTCCTATATTGATTAAATGACCAACACAGCAAGGATTTACAAGTCCTCTATAATAGAAACCATCTCCTCCAGCATCTGCTCATCAGTTCTTTGTGCTCCTTTATCCCCTCCACGCTTTAAGTGGTTTTCCATTTTTTAATAAAATACATTTCTGGTCACACCATTAAGAGTATCACCAGAACATAAGAGCGCCAAAAACTCTGAAAACAATATTCTTCCACTCAATATTTCTAAACAACTAAGCATCACATTAAAAGAATAATAACAAAAAAGACAATCACTCTGAAATACGGCCTGGTTTTGTCACTAGTGTAGATTTTAAAAGTCAGATGCTTGCATTTTACTTGTCTGCCATTACTGGCAAATTAAAGCTATGAACAAATGCTGCGTAGGCAACAAATAATTCTACTAACACGCCAACAATCACTTTAATCTCTTCCACTTAACAACTCATGAACCTTTTATGAACATAATCTTCTAGAAGGTAGCTGGTAATACAAGATAATCCCAGTACAAGTTTAATTAAAAATACAAACTACATATAGCTCCATGCTTACCAACTCTTTCAGGCTGAAGGAGCAGGAGTGGCTATTATTAATAGCTCCGTTAATCTGGCAAACTGAAGTGCACAGGAACATGCTAGAGAAGCATTCAACAGACCATTTCCCACTGAAAAAAGAGCCCTCACAAATTCTAACTTGCCTTAGCACAGCATTTAAACTCCCCCTGTTTTAAACAGCTGAACTAAAGCTTCTCGCGGAGTTATGGATCCTACTTTTATAAAGAAAATCCAGTACAAGATTATTTATTGTTACAGGCTACAATGGAATTAATCAGAAACTAAAAATAAAAAAGCCATTTTCCTTTAGGAAACATAGAATTTGAGTCACTTGGCTGTCAGATGGAAGTCAACATAGATTTCATTTGACTGCCAAGAACCTTATTTGACTGGACATAAAAGACATTTGCTATTTTTAAACATACCTCATGTAATCATTTAACCAGAGCCCTGTAATTCAGACTGGGGAGCTCTTTCCACATTCAAAAGCTGATCAGAGCACAGGTCTTTGCAGTTCTGTTTAAGAGTTGGCTTCTTTCCAATAAATACAATTTGCACTCCCAAGCTCCCCTAATAATCATCTGCACAGCTCTTTCCCCTTCTCCTAAACCCAGTCAGAAATATTTTCAGCTGCCTGAGAGCCCCCAGAAAGCTTTTTCTGCTTACTCTGACCACAGTCACTGCCTCATACGTGTGGCAAGCAACAACCAGTCCAGGCAGGCCAGCACTGGCCACTCCAGGGACACTCAGTGGTCACGGGTGTGTCCAGCTCCTTACTGCTCTGGGAATAATGAAATCCAAAATTTCACTCTCCCATGTGCTGCTAACAGCCAAACTGTCACCAACACAGAAATGACACCTGTGGCCCAAACCTGAGTCACTTTCTCACCTCAACCAGCAGCTGAGAAACTCTGAGCTTTACAGTTATCATGGAAGGAATTCTCTTCAACACAGATGAGCAAATCCATCTCTGATGAACTCTCCTGACACACACAGAATGAAGTGATGTGTAGGTGAGCTGTGACATTCTTTTTGAGGAGCACATTCCCCAAACCCGTAAGTTTTCCTCATTTTTTTCCCCTTTTCCCTTTGGATGACTATGCCACGGTGAAAGGCACTGCAAGGGCTCTTCTTCACACCAAGAAAATAGCAAGAAATCCCATGCTGGAGGAAAAAAGTGCACAAGCAAGCAAAATTAAACCTTGTCATCTAACACAGATTCCTCTAAATGTGTTTCAGCTCTGACACTTCATTGAGAACTAAAGGCATAGCAAATATTTTTGCCTCCTACAAGAGAGAATCAAATTTTAGACACAGCTGAATGAGTTACCACTACAGAGCAATGTGGGTTTCCTCAAGCTCGGGATCGTCCAAAAAGCCAGACTATACAAAGGCTTTGTCCTTTCAGGAGCACACTCCATTAACCATAGCGGACAAATGCAATTCCATGGATTCCCAGCTCCTGCAGGGATCTGGGAGGGGGCTGTGGCTCAGAGCAAGGACTTTCCCACGTGGAAGGCAACCCCTTTAGATGCTGCACGGTGACAGCATTTAGCAGCTCCCTCCTCTTAAATGATTTGATGCATTTCACCAGCCAGGGTACCCCCAGATGTCAGACTCCCGGCACACCCTTCATCTCGAAGCAGTTTCTCACTAATGTGAAAGCTTCCAATTCAGGCAGTGCTCAGTCCCCAGAGCACTCAAGGTTTGTTTTGATATCATTGGCTTAA
>WAAG01076276.1:258922-288663 GCA_013390105.1 Tichodroma muraria | reverse complement strand
ATAACAAATGCAAAGATACAACATACAGTCACCATCAGAATTAGGCTTTTAAGTAAAAGAAGAGCAAATGTCTTAAACTCAAGGGCACAGTGAGAACATGAGGATCTGTAGTGACATGGAACAGAGCTCAGTGATGTTTTGATGCAAGTATACCATTATATATATATTTTCATATATTTATGTTTTTTCACGCATTAACTACCTCGATCACTGCGAAAAGGAAACGTCGTGTTTCACTAAGTTAAACACATTTTTAGATTAGCAGAGTAAACAGACCCAGAAAATCAGCACTTTCTTACTGCCTAAGAGCTATAAAACTCCCTGATAACAAAGTGCCCTCACACCTCTTTTGTGAGCAGAAGAACACAACTGCAGTGGGTTACTTGGCTCAAGGTCATGCAATGAGTTTTGCCAGTGTTTTAAGTGTCTGGAGCACAATCCAAATCTTGTGATACCAACATCTAAATCCTCGTCAGGGATTAACAACCTGGAATCTTCCCACTCTCTCCTGTTGTCTGCTTGTACCCTGACCCTTTATCATCTCCAGGAACTGAACATATTACCTAAGTGTAGTATCCTTGGGATGCAATACAGGAAACATGTTCAGCTTCAAACAGAGCGAGAGATTCACCAAGAATCCCTCCCAGCCTTCGCTGCTCTCCGAGAACATCCAAGGTGTTCATCGGAACAGGCCCGGAACGTAACTTCTGGGGACTCTGAAGACTTGACTAAACATACACAGAAGTAATTACATTCCACATCTCGATAACTCGTACTGTGGGACAAAAGCTGAGGAAGGAGTTATTTGATGACTAATTAGCGCAGGGAAGAGAGCGCTAATTGAGGCAGGGCTGCAGAGAGCAGTGAGGACCCAGAGAACACCGCAGCAGTTCCACTGCTCACACTCCAAAGAGAAGCAGCTACACAAAAAAACCCAACAATGAAGGCTGAGGCTATTCAGCACGAAGACAAGCAGGAAATAAGAATCAAATGACTTTCTGCAGCCAGAAGAATGAGCAGATATGCTGTTTACAGGCTGTTTAACAAAGCCAGCCCTGGAAGGTGAGCTGTGACAGGGACTGAGACTCAAAAAGAAACATCCTCAAACACTCACATTAATCACCAAAAAGCAGAACAGGGAGAGTCTCAAACTCTGCCGTGGGGAAATGGGCAGAATTATGAAAAAAAACTAAGCAGAGGTACAAAATAAACATGTTACAAGTCATACATTTCTAGTAACCTGCTAAAGGACGTGTGAGATACAGGAACGTGTCACTGATAAATCCAGAACCTCCCTATGAACTAGTACAATTAAAAAACAACCTTCAGACTACCAGACTGTGTGCACCCCTGCCTTTTCACCTACTGCCCTCCAATAGCTCAGAACTCTGATGAAGCAGCCAGAGCATTCCAAGAGCAGCCAGGACTGTTCCAGCAGAGCAGAAGAGAGCCTGGATTCTGCCTCAGTTTTCTTCCAAGAGCAAGGTTTCCCTGATCAACCACAGACAGGAGGGGCAATCAAGGGGTAAGCCAGTTATTTCCTGGGGAGTTATTAGCTGGGCATTTGACTCACAGGAATCTCTTAAGTGTACAGGTAAATAGGTTTGTTGAATCATTGAGTAAAGGTTCTCATCTGAAGGGCTCATGTTGGAAGACAAGTAACATAATTCAGTGGTTTAAGGAGCAGTCAGAGCCAGGTCTATTAAGTTTCATGAAAATGAATGACCTTAGAGACATAAATTAGATTTCCTGCATCTCACTCCCAGTTTGTAGAAATGAGGATTAAGTGTTTAAGTCTCCTGCACCGACCTCATTAGAAGATCTTTAAGGGAGACACTGCATTCCTTCTTAGCCAGGCTGTACCCCTGGCACCAGTACCAGGTACCAAAGGACACTGAGCTGTTGGTAAATTGTCTTTCATTCACCTAACTCAGGAAGCAGCTGTTCTTTCTTCATTCAAAGCCCATCTGAAGGTCCAGATTGTCTGACACCACTGTTTTTTAATGGGTATTTCTCAGGGAAACACAACCCTTAAAGCACTAGAATCCCATGATCTACAGCACTTCCTTCTTTCATATTCATCACACTTTTCATGTAAACGTATTCCAGTCCCTTGTGGATGCTGGCATCAGCAGACTACTGCCATATATGCACTTGTTTAAGAAGATTCATAATCCTTAAACACATATATTTAATAGCTTTGATATTTAGCACAAAGCTGCTGATCCCCTAACACCCTATAATGCATAGTTAATTACTAACTGAATTTGCCATTTTCTTTAAACCAGGGAATAAACTGGTTGCCAAAACAGTAAGCTTTGACAGAAACCATCATTTTCTAGTTTAATTCTCTATTTCACCACACCAGAACACTCAAGTCTAGATCATCCTGCTTTACATTGCAATGCAACCACATAATTACTGTAGGTGCTCAGGTTTAAAACATGGTGCAGTCCCACCAGCTCCCTCCAGACCTCTGTGATCTCAGCAGCAATAGGGAAAAGGCCTCTCTGGCTTAGTTTCTGTTAAAATTTTAAAGATATTAGCTGAAATGAGACCATGTGTCAGTTGATGCAATACATGGGTGGTTATGGAACAGGCAGTGCTGAAAGTCTGCTGAGCCAAGCTCTGAGTGCAGGGCTGAGATCCCAGGAGTCAGATGAAGCTCGGTGTCCAGAGCCCCTTCCTGAAGCACAGCCACGAAAGGGCTGTGGAAGTACCTGGCCTTCAGGGAAGGAAAACTGGCACCTTCCACGTGCTGCCACGGCAGTGAACACCTGCTGGATGTCTAGCTGACATCTGTGAGGAAAATGGTACAAACACACACACAGATTCACATCAAACCAAACAAAAGCTGGGTCTTCTAAAAGTTTTAATGGTGACTTATCACTGGTAAGAAGTTCTGCTCCTCACTGGTTTTATTCATTTTTAGTACATGACAAGAATGCTTCCCCTATGTATTTTACCAACAGTTGGAGGAGATGCCTGCTCCCAGACCAGCTGACACTGACAATGCTTCCAAAGAGCTCCAAAAAAAAAGAGGAGAATCTGCAGGAAGATGGGCCCAGTGCCCAATAACTTGTCTGCTTCCACCCCAAACCAGTTGGCCACATGAAAAGGACCAACATAAAGGAGACACTGCTCATCACCCAGACAGAAATATTTATTAGCACTGGATGACACAACTTCCTTTCTCTTTCTTTATCCCCTTTCCTCAGAGAAAACAAACTTCCCTAATTCACCTCACTTCCCCCTTCTCCCCTCCCCAATTCCCTCCTTCTCTTATTTCATGCCAGTAACTTGTAGTGCATAATGAATTTCCAACCAGCCTGCCACGACAGTCATCTCAGCAATAACCAACATTCCTGAAAGTTTTGTGCAAGCCAGCAGATGGATAGGAAAAAACTCTAATTAATTACATCCCCAGTAAGGCATGGCCAGACAGAAAGCAGCATTTGGAGTTTTGCTTGGCAGCCAGGAGCCCGTAGGCACAGCCGTGTTATTGCCCACTCAACTGTTAGGAAGGACAGTGGAAAAAAGAGGATTTCACTGGCAAGAGGGATGGAGGGTGCAAACTTCAGGACTTACAAACTCCTGTCTCCTCAGCAGAAACACTCAACCAGAACCTTCCTTAGAGTTCTGCTGATCAGGAAAATAAATTTACACTCCAGCCCTCACTGCCTGCACTAGAAAAGATCATGGAACACCCATCATCATAAAAGAGAAGTCCTGTTACATATTTGAAACAGGCCAAAATTGACTCTCAGTACCAGGGATTAATAATGCCACGGTAACTTTTTTTTATTACAGACAAGTAGATTAAATACATAGATTAACTAAGACCTCAAAATTAACGAGCACTCATTTTCTTCCACTTATCCTGAATCTTATAATGTGAACTGGCCTCTCATTTGTGTTCTGTAGGAAGAACAAACGACAACCTACATAGTCAGAGAATAGCCCATTTTTCAGTAACTCAATCATCAAAACTTACTTTTTAATCTATCAAATTTATGCGATGCCTAAAGTGATCCACATTTTCAGAATTGCACTTCTAACATAATTAAAATGCCAAATGCAAATAGAACCCTTTCTGTCTTGAATCCGGCAGCTCCGACACAGTGCATTCCAAACACACGTTTCTAAGAATTCCACAGAAGGAAAAAAAAAAAAAAAAAAGGTGATCATTACCCTGGCTGGGCACAGAGGGAAAAGCGATGTTTGTATCCTCCTAGTTTCCTTTTTCTCTAGGTCAGGGTACAATTCTGGGTGCTCAGTGAACTAACAAACATTTGCATTAAAAGACAAACCCAAAGCCGAAGCACACAACACCTATTGAGGCAGGCACAGCCAGGCTAATATTTCGATCTGCTTGTGCTTTTCAGTCCCTTCCAGGCAGCCCTTGCCCCTGTGGGCTGCGAAGGCAGAAGGAGCCAGTG
This sequence comes from Tichodroma muraria, assembly GCA_013390105.1. Classification (NCBI taxonomy): domain Eukaryota; kingdom Metazoa; phylum Chordata; class Aves; order Passeriformes; family Sittidae; genus Tichodroma; species Tichodroma muraria. The sequence continues at coordinate 284,224 of WAAG01076276.1, read as the reverse complement.
CAGCATTCATATCTTGTTTGCTCCTTTGTTCCCCCATCAGCCTCTCTGAAAGGAGCAGTTGGGCACAGCCACCAACATTAGCAAAGGCTGTGTAAAACGCTGCTGGCAAACCCACAGCCAGAGCACAAAGCTGCCTTGTGGATCCTGCTCCCCAACACCTCTATCACTCCAAGGAGGGCACGGATTTTCTTCCCAAAGCTTGCTGGAAAAGCCATTCCCGAAGTGCAGCTGATCACACTCGCCTCCCCTTGCCACCTTGCTCAGCGCCCGTGCCAGCCTCACACACCTCCCATCTCCCTGCCCCAACAAACCAGCACCACAGCAGGAACCTGCAAACTTCATTTCAGGCAGCTTTGAGAAAACGCACATTAAATAAACAGGTTTCAAATCAATAGGGGGTTTGTTCTGTTATGGTTCAAAGATAGGTTTCACTTAAAAATATGCCGTATTTTAAGCCTATTGATTTAAATTTAAGCTCTGAGCTAAAATCAGAGAGTATGCATCCTTTTAAGTCAAGCAGGACGATTTGTTTAGACTTCATGCAACTGAGACAACTGCAATATATAGCAAAACCAGAGTGAAAAACAGCTGAACATTAAAAATAGTTAGTCTAGCCAGGACGCCGCTTAAAAAAAACCCAAATACCGGTTCACTAGAAACTTAGAGTTGGTTGGTTTGAGTTTGTTTGGGTTTTTTAATGGTTAACTCCAACCCCAGCCACCCCTTTTTAATTTATGTCCTTGCTCCCTCATCTCATTTTGGGATCACATAATAACTAATTGTTTTCCAACTGTCATTATTTTTCCAACTAGAAATTAAGCACAATTCGGGCACTGTGTTCACACACCAAGAGCAGAGTGTAACCTGGCACCGAGGCTCGCAGGCTCCTTCCACACACCCAGAGCTCCCCTCGGGCAGTGCCAGGGTGTGAACAGCCCTGCCGGGAGGACCGCAGGGCCACTGCCCCTCCACTAACACACACTCGCTCAATTCTGTGTGCTCCCAGCACACCTCCCAAAAAGTGAAATAAGTTCCTTATGGGTGAAACAACCACCCGGAGTGGCTCCAACAGAAAGATGCATTTTGGAGCTGTGAGAATAAATGTGCAGATCGGGTGTTATTTTAAAAAGTCAGTTGTTAAAACACGACATCAAAATGCCCTTTTCCTCACCTAGGCTGCAACCGGTTTTAACAATTACAGGATCACTGAATCTCCTGAGCTGGAAGGGACCCACGAGGATCAGAGTCCAGCTCTCAGCCCTGCCCGGACACCCCACAATCCCAGCCTGTGCATCGCTGGGAGCGGTGTCCCAACGCTCCTGCAGCTCTGGCTGCCTCGGGGCCGTGCCCATTCCACCCTCTGAGGGAGGAACCTTTCCCTAAAATCCAGCCTGACCCTCCCCTGGCACAGCTTCCTAAGTTCACAGCTTCAAAAATGACACACACCACATCTCTTCCAACGCATGAATGCTGTTGCTTACTCACCCTTTGCTGTGGCAGCCCTGAATCTGCACCCACAACTCCACAGGAAGGACTCTGCATGCAAACAACCCCCACCAAGGTAAAACAAATCCCTGGATGCAGAGAAATCTCTGCTTGCTAAGCCACCCGGAGTGACTGGCAAAGGCACGTCTGTCTCTCCTGGCCCCACTCACCTTTTCTGCCCAGGAAATGCTCCCTATTTCGCACAGGAGCATCAGGAGCTTTGCCCAGGGGCAGAGCTACCCATCCCAGTCTCTGCACAGCACAAATTCACGCGGCACAGGAATCCCAGAGCCAGAGAGGCAGCACAAGTGTTCCACTGCACCTCTCTGAACTCACACCAGAGCACCCATGCAGACAATAGCCACGGTCTCTGGCCACACCAAAGCTGTGAGTGGGAGAAAAACACCCAAAAAGTGTCCTCAACCCAGAGGCAACCACCACCACATTTTATTCAGGTAAGGAAAATGAAGTCATTTACCCCAATTACACACTGAAGTCATCTAAAGAGTCAAAACCAAAACTCAGAGACCTCATGATTAAACTATGACAGTCCCTGTTTCCTGTTTTCCAAAGGATCCAGCACACTGTCAACTTTTGCTCAACAACCACGTTATTTTTCACTCCCTTCTGCACACCTCAGCATCATCAGCTAGCCAACTGAGATTTTACCATACCTCACCAGCCCAACAACCCAAAATCTCAACCCCTTAGGCAGCAGTTGCTCGTTTACATCCTCAGCACCACCACAGTCCTGCTCAGTGACCCTGCGGGTCCACTCCAGCTCCAGACACCCTACAGCCGGTCAGGGCCTTTTTACAGATGCGGCCGGAAAAACAAAAGCCTGAAACAATCACCAGGAAGGGAAACCGTGTGTACACCGAAGCCAACCTCTGCACTTCCTCTTGCTTTTGTCATCCCCAGGCTTTTAGGTGACGTGTCCTCCCCTGACAGCAGCTCCCCTCGCACACGCGCCTGCGGAGCAGACCCGAGGGCCACGCGGGGCTCTGGGGCGCAGCGGGGTGCGCTCCGGGCCGGGNGGGTGTCCGGGGGTGTCCGGGCGGGTGGGAAGTTGCTCGGCTCGCTGGCGCGCACCCGAGCTCACCCCGCGTGCTCCCGCTCCACCCGCCCCGCGCGGCGCGCCGGGCGCCCTCGGCCGCGGATTCCCCGTCTCCTTCCTCCCAGGCACCGAAAGGCCGTCCCGGGGAAGCAGGCAAGGAGCAGGAAACGCTGCCGCGGCTCTATCCGCCCCTGCTCCGCGGAAATAGGCGCCGTGCGNGGTGTCCCAACGCTCCTGCAGCTCTGGCTGCCTCGGGGCCGTGCCCATTCCACCCTCTGAGGGAGGAACCTTTCCCTAAAATCCAGCCTGACCCTCCCCTGGCACAGCTTCCTAAGTTCACAGCTTCAAAAATGACACACACCACATCTCTTCCAACGCATGAATGCTGTTGCTTACTCACCCTTTGCTGTGGCAGCCCTGAATCTGCACCCACAACTCCACAGGAAGGACTCTGCATGCAAACAACCCCCACCAAGGTAAAACAAATCCCTGGATGCAGAGAAATCTCTGCTTGCTAAGCCACCCGGAGTGACTGGCAAAGGCACGTCTGTCTCTCCTGGCCCCACTCACCTTTTCTGCCCAGGAAATGCTCCCTATTTCGCACAGGAGCATCAGGAGCTTTGCCCAGGGGCAGAGCTACCCATCCCAGTCTCTGCACAGCACAAATTCACGCGGCACAGGAATCCCAGAGCCAGAGAGGCAGCACAAGTGTTCCACTGCACCTCTCTGAACTCACACCAGAGCACCCATGCAGACAATAGCCACGGTCTCTGGCCACACCAAAGCTGTGAGTGGGAGAAAAACACCCAAAAAGTGTCCTCAACCCAGAGGCAACCACCACCACATTTTATTCAGGTAAGGAAAATGAAGTCATTTACCCCAATTACACACTGAAGTCATCTAAAGAGTCAAAACCAAAACTCAGAGACCTCATGATTAAACTATGACAGTCCCTGTTTCCTGTTTTCCAAAGGATCCAGCACACTGTCAACTTTTGCTCAACAACCACGTTATTTTTCACTCCCTTCTGCACACCTCAGCATCATCAGCTAGCCAACTGAGATTTTACCATACCTCACCAGCCCAACAACCCAAAATCTCAACCCCTTAGGCAGCAGTTGCTCGTTTACATCCTCAGCACCACCACAGTCCTGCTCAGTGACCCTGCGGGTCCACTCCAGCTCCAGACACCCTACAGCCGGTCAGGGCCTTTTTACAGATGCGGCCGGAAAAACAAAAGCCTGAAACAATCACCAGGAAGGGAAACCGTGTGTACACCGAAGCCAACCTCTGCACTTCCTCTTGCTTTTGTCATCCCCAGGCTTTTAGGTGACGTGTCCTCCCCTGACAGCAGCTCCCCTCGCACACGCGCCTGCGGAGCAGACCCGAGGGCCACGCNAGGCAAGGAGCAGGAAACGCTGCCGCGGCTCTATCCGCCCCTGCTCCGCGGAAAAAGGCGCCGTGCGAGAGAGCGGAGTCCCGGAGGCGGCGAGCGCAGAAGAACAATGAGCTCCCAGGCCGGGCATTGTGTGCAGCCACCTCCTGCTCTTCCCTCCTGACCGCGGCCACGAACACCCAAAATCGCTCCTGGGCCACGCCAGGCACGGAAAGCAACCCCCTCCGACGTCTGTGGGCAAACTCGAGCAGGAAAACCAGGAGGAGACGTCTTTACCAGAAGTGCTTTTATTATCATAGAAACGTTTCCACGCCTCTTAACCACCATGGATTTCTCAATTCTAAGGAAGCTGGGTATATTTAAAAAAAAAAAAAAAAAAGAAACCCCAAAATGTTTGCCTGGGAATACCAGAAGGACAAAAAAAAATGTTGTATGTTGCACATTATTCAAAAATTTGGCATGTGCCTTTCATAACCAAGAACTACTTCTTTTGACACAGTGTTCATTTTTATCTGGTTAAACCCCACATTTTACAACAGGCACACTACCTGAATTGTCACTTAAGACCTGTTCTGAGAAAACATTTTTACTGAATTCTAACAGGATGAACTAGTGCATGAGGCTCCTCAATTCAGCTGCACTGGTGCACAAGCAAAATAACACCTTTGATTTCAATAATTGGCCAATGTAAGCCAGGAGTAAACAGCCATCAGACAGCAGCCTGCTGACTGCATAAAAACCTTCTCAGCTCCTCATCTCCAAGAACGCTGCTGCTTCGAGGAAAAACTCAACATAAGAACTCAGCAAACCAAAATAACTGCAAGCAGCCTGTAAAAATAAATCTAAGGGCAGAGACACCTCAACAATGAATCATATTGTTTTCTTCCCAGCAATTTCTTGAACAGTCAGTTTCAGCAATGAAGCCTCCAATGTTGTCTACCTCCTACTACTTTCCTGATTCTGGGCATCTTCTTTCCACGCTTTAGAAAGAGAAATGGGAACAAAACAAACGAGGAAAAAAAAAAAAAAAAAAAAAGAGAAAACCCCACCCCTTTCTATGCTACTGAAAATGTTATGATTAAATCAATTTGCATAAAATTTTCATTTCAGGATTCCATACCTACACACATGAAAGGAAGTGTATCTTTTAAACAGCTAAGTCGTTCTCCCGTGTGCGTGCATTTAAATCACATATAAGTCATACACCCCCTTTATTTGGATGGTTAACAACTTAAGCCTTTTCCTGAGCACATTATTCCTATGGAGCATCAGGCAGAAACGACAGACGAGCAGTAAAATAAAGAAATAAATAAAGAAACGCGGAGAAAACAAACAAATAACCCCCAAACACACACAGCACGCAGAGCCCAGCCCCGGCAGGCGGAACTCCGCCGAGGCGCTCGGTGCCCCCGCGGGAGCATCCCCGCACCCCGCGGAGCTCGCTCCCTCCCCGCGCTCCCCGGGGGCGGCCGCGGCCTCTCCCCGCCACCGCGGCCCACCCACCTCGGCGGGCTCTACACCATCCGCGGCGGCTCCGGGGCGCTGCCGGGACAAAGCGGCGGCGGCGGCGGCACGGGGNCCGGCCAATGGCGGCGCGGGATGGAGGGCATTTAAACGCGAGGGGAGGCGGCGCCGCGCACAAAGGCGGCCGTGAGGGAGGGGAGGCGCGGGCCGCAGCGCTCTCCTCTCCCCCAGCCCTTTCTTCCCTCCCTGCCTCCATTTCTTGCCCCGGTTCTGCGAGCCGGTTCCGTGATCGCTGTCCCGAGCGCCACGGCGGTTGTTTTGAGGTGTCTTTGTCCCCCGCTGCTCCCAGCCGTACCTGCCCCGGTACCGTGGAATCACAGCATCGGTGAGGTTAGAAAAGACCTCTGGCATCATCGAGTCCAACTTAGCACCCATGCCCACCTTGACCCCAGCCCAGAGCACTGAGTGCCACCTCCAGTCGTTCCTTGGACACCTCCGGGGATGGGGACTCCAGACCTCCCTTTCCAGTGTCCGACCACCCTTAATGTGAGGAGATTCTTCCTGGATTTCCAAAGGTCCAACCTGACAACACAGACCTTCCAGAGGTCCGACCTCATGCAGGTTTAGGCGGAAGTCGACAGAGTGGCTGGCTGGTTTGGTTTGGCGGAACCCGAAAGCCCATCCCGTCCCACACCTTCCACTGCCCCGGGCCGCTCCGGCTTGTCCCCAGGGATGGGGCAGCCCGGTGAGGCCGATCCCGGTGCCAGGGCGGAGCAGCCCTGGTGTGGTCACGTCCCTCTGTCCTGGATGTGTCCAGCGTGCAGTGTTTGCCCCGAGCCGTCTCGTTCTCATGAATTAGTGAACAGTTATCAGCCTTACGAGCAACTGTGTTTGAAGTGTCTTCAATGGGAGGCGAGGTACAGAATTTTCTGGCTGTCAGAAGCTCCAGTCCATCAGCCCTCTAAGGTTCACACTCTGTATCAGTCACATTAAGCTGCTGTTACTGGCCCTGCACTGAATGTTCAGATTATGCATAAGTGCTTTGCTGGATAAACAGCTGATGCTGCTTCTTGCTGCTCTGTGCAGCGAGGAAGTTGACACAACAGCAGAATTCCAAATTACTGAGTAGCAATTAATAAAACACTTGGTCACTTAGGAGATTTTTTAAGCTTCTTTATCTCGGAGCTATCACATATTTAGACAAGATAACGTGAAGGTGCCAGAGCTGAAAATAGAGCAAACTTGTTATTTAGCATTAACCTCACCTCTCCTCCACAGGCCAGCAAAATAAATCACATGGCTGTAAAGAAAGTCACACATTCTTCCCAGGGATCTGAGCATTTTCATGTGGAATTATATCTTCCTTCTGAAAAGGCACTCGGATATGTCAGGGCAGATTTTGCCCTCAATTACACTGGTGTAACCCCAACTGTTTGCCGTCTCTGTAAACTGTCTCCGTGGTCGATTCCAGTGGTGCTGCAGAGATAAGTTTGAGGCTGTTATTGCCTTCAGCAGGGGGAAGTGGGAACTGTTCTCACTGAAGAGAACACACAAGGAGATCTGAGCCCTGCACATCAGAGGAGTTCGGTTCTCTGCCCTGAACATACAGGACAAATTTATCCCCAGCATAACTTCGGGGACGTTACCACCAGAGGGTGAGACACAGAGCTGATTGTGTTCTAATAACTAATTTAGATAAGGGTCTGGAAATGCACATCAGTTCAGTGTCTGACACAGCCATCTCGGAGCTACGCTTAGGCTGTCCTTGATGGAGCCCGATTCCATCTCTCCTATTTTCTGCACTAATTACAATTTCACGTTACTTGGCCTCTGGATGTCTGCACTAAAATCTCCATGAATTGCCACGATGGCAGGTTTGCCTTCAGCTTTTCCCAGTCACTCTCTGTGACGGGGAAATTCTCCACAGCAGCCTCTCTCCCTTTCTCTTCCTCTTTCCTCTCCTCTGCCCTGGTGATGGAATAGCCACACAAGGATTAGAAATATTTACTCACAACATTTTGATGCCAGATTTTGTTTTTAAACAGACCCAAGCACCCTTGGGGGAATAGCCTCATAAATATATGTATAATGTGTGTATCCTAGTGCAGAGGAGGCCACCACCTTGATTAGAGGGATGGGGCACAAGGAAAGGCTGAGAGAATTGGGGTTGTTCACCCTGGAAAAGAGAAGCTCTGGGGTGACCTCACTGTGGCCTTACAGGACCTGAAGGAGCTGCAGGAAAGACAGAGAGAGAGGATTTACAAGGGCTGGAGGGACAGGACACAGGGAATGGCATCCCACTCCAGAGGGCAGGGATGGATGGGATATTGGGAAGGAATTCCTCCCTGGGAGGGTGGGAGGCCCTGGCCCAGGGTGCCCAGAGCAGCTGTGGCTGCCCCTGGACCCCTGGCAGTGTCCAAGGCCAGGCTGGACACTGGGGCTGGGAGCAGCCAATGGTGATGGTGAAAGGTGTCCCTGTCATGGCAGGGGTGGCACTGGATGGCCTGTGAGGTCCTTTCCAACCCAAGCCAGTCTGGGATTCTGGGATTCTGTTGTATAATAAACATCTGTGTACCCCCCAAAATTATTCCCAGCCAGTCCTAGCAGGCAAAGCCACATCCTCACACCGCGAACAAGTGGTCCAATTATGAGTTTGGTTCATAGCCAGGGGATTGCTGCAGGAATAGCACTTGAAGCTGCTGCTTTTTTTGGGTTGTCTTTTTTTTTTTTTTGGCAAAGACACAGCTCTCCCTGTGGACAATAATAAACAAAGCCACAGAGCTTGTCCCATAATCTTCTCCCAGCTAAAGCCATGGGGTTTAGTTAACACAAGGAAGATCAAGGAACACCCAAGTGCTGCTGAGGGAGACCTTTGTTCCTCTGTGTGGTCACTGCAGATTTTCGTGGTTCACATCCAAGTGGAGAGAGGTCGCTGGTGGGATGAGCGGGCACATTCCCTGTTCTATGTGTAAGATATCTGATGTTGATGCAGATGGTCCCTGTGAGATCCTGGCAGGTCTCTGGCAAGGCAGAGTCTGAATCTCTGGATGTTTTGTGCCTCTGTCTCCCAGCACTCCTGGGAGGTGGGAGCTGCTGACACAGAGAAAGCCTAATTGGCCAAATCCACAGAGACACCTAAATTCCAGCGTGCCACACGGGGTATCCACACAGAATGTTAATCCCCACATTCCTGCTCCTTACCCCTGGATATCTGTGAGCAGCAGTTTCTGCTGAGTGGTCTGGCTCTGGAGCGCTGCTGCTGCCGGCTGGGAACGCTCCTGGCTCCCCATCCTGCCCCTGCTGCTGCCCCACCTCCCACCCTCCCAGGGGGGTTGCCCTGGTTTGTCCTTTCGGGACTCTCAGGCACTGAGTTCAGCTCTTCTGGGCACCCCCCAGATCCACTGAGGCAAGGAAACATCAAATTCAATTTTCAAATTGCTACTATTATTGTGTTCTTGTTGTTTTGTTGTCGTCACAGAAGAATCACACCATGTTTCACCTGTTCCCATTCCATCTCCTTCATTTCAGGGGAACAAAGCCAAACAGTGGCAAAATTCCACTGGGTGCTTCTTCCTCCCCCTGCCAACCCTTGCACCAATTTTATCTGACATCCATATGGCAGTGTATGTGGTGTATTCAACGTTTTAAAATTATCTCTTTACAAATCTATTTTAACCTGGCTCTTTTTTTAATAACTGACACTTTGCTAACTGATTGAAACAAAAATCTATGAGAAAAAAATATAGCTAGGGACTATGAAGTCAAAACACACCAATACTGAGAATTTTGTGAATACCATTTCAGCCCAACTAGTTAAAATAATGGAGGGCTTTTTTTTTTTTTAGCTTTTTTTTAATTCTCCAGTCATGAAATTACAAACCAGTCCTTGACCATGACAGATGAGTCAGGTTGTAACCTCAGCAATGCAGTAAAAACTCAGCTCTAATGAAACAGGCAAATGTCAATACAGCGATTAGCTCAGGAGATAATATTCTGAGAGGCTTTTACAGATGACCTAACTCCACTCACAAAAAAGGATTATATTCTTTCTTTCCCTTTGTCATATCTGAATACCAGCCCTTTAGCTGAAAACTGTTTGCTTTGGGGGGTTTCTGCTTTGTTTTGTTTACTGTAGAAATCTCAGGAATTTAAAATCTCATTTCCACAGGTATTACCAGAGAATTTTTTGGAAGGCTCATCCCACTTGGAGGCCAATGCTCTGGACATGTGGGAACTCCTCCTGGACACTGAGATCTCTGTCTAGAAGTGGCTGTATGGGTTGCAATGAAAGCAGAAGTAATGGAAATGAGATTTAAATCAGTCTGGGCATATTCAAACACATCGGAGGGAGCAGCCAGTGCCAGGGGCTCAGCAGGGCCCGTGCAAAAGCCCTTCAATGATGCAACTTCTCCGAGGCTGGAGGAACGAGTTCCCAGCGGGACAGGCTGAGCTGGCAGGTGACCCTGGCACAGCCACTCCGGGTGTCCTGTGGGGCCCTGGGACAGGGAGAAGCTCCTGGGGGTTGCCGTGGGGTGGAAACGAGCCCAGGGACACGTTCACAGCCAGCCCCACCTCAGGGGCTCCCTGCAATCCTTGAACATCCTCAGTCTCCCTCAAATCCATTTTCTGCCATCTAAAAGTGTCTTGTCTCTGTATTGGCTCAGTCCTCCTGTTTTGCTAGGAAGTTTCCAACGCAAGGGTCACAGAATCATTACGGTGGAAAAGCCCCCTGACATCACCCAGCCCAGCCATTAACCCTGCCCAGTGCACCACCAAACCACGTCCCTACACACCTCCCAAATGCCCCAGGAGTCTGGGGGGGAAAGCTCCATTTCCTGTGTGACCATTCTCAGGTTTCCAACACACAGCACTTACAACCACGAAATTTCTGGGTTTAATATTTTGAATATTTTAAAACATCCCAGAAATGTAAAATGTTATAAATTAGTTTCCTCATTACATTAAAAAAAAATTTAAAACCTTTTTATCTTTTAAAGGTTTTCAATTTCCCTGACTCAGACCATTTCCTAGTGGGTTCTGCATAATGAATATTAGCAGAGGTTGGCTTACCACAGTGTCTGGTGAGAGTCATTTATCAAAGCCCAGGATGTGTGCCGTGCAAAGGGAAAAAAATCCCATTGAAAGGGAACAAAAAAATTTCAGCCCTAACAATCGCTCCTCTCATTTTTGTAAACTTGGGCATGTTCCAGTGCATGTGGAGAGGGGACAAAATGGCATCTGCAGAACATGAAACGTGTCTAACGAGAGATTTGTGCACCCTGAAAGGCACCAGTGCTGAAGCTGCAAATGACTAATGAGTCTTTCCTCAGGAGTGGGATTAATTGCATCACCCCTTGATGCTCAGCTCTGTATCCTGCTTACACCTAGGGATGGCACAGGAACCCGTTCCGGGATTTACATGCCAGATAAAACCTGCTAAACAAATTAAATAGAACTAACTTGCTTTCAACCCCAAACAGCTGCTGGATTGTACCAACATCACAAACGGGCAGCAGCCCTTTGAAGCAGGGAGATGGAAAAGGGATCCAAGTGCCAGAGGATCTGGGGTGATTTTTTGTTGTGTTTTTTGGCACCTTTTCACTTTCAAGCCTCCCAGCCTCGTGTCTGAGCAGCCACTGGCCACTGAGTTCATGCACATTCACTCACACAAACACAGGGGCATGTTCACATCCAGCTCTATGGCCACACACACAGAACCTCGAGGCTTTCCCATCTCCCTTCCAACAGCAAAGAGTTTTCCATCAGGCCATGCCCTGCAGATGCACAGAGACAAGGACAAGGTGCCCGGTGCCGATCCAGCGGGGCTCTCACAGCTCAGAGGGGTATTGTCACGTGTCTTCTGAACTGCTGGACTTTGGTAAAGGGAATCCACTGTCAGCCAGAAGCACGTGCACAGAGCTGGCTCATTGCTACGTTCCTTACAGTTAATATCAATTGATTGCTCATAATCAATTATCGACTGAGTGCTCACAGTAGAAACGGACGTAAACCCAGTTGAATCTGACATCCAGGGGAGGGAAGAGTAGCCCCAAACAGGGGCTGTTTGCCAGCTCTGGCCTGGTGCTCTCTGGCTGTTCCAAGGTTTGCTCTGATATTGCTGAGCCGCCCTCTCCTGCTAACGTGGGACGCCTCAGCTGGGCCCTTTCTGCACCCCCGTAAATCCACCGCTGCTCCTGCCGCGCAGGAAGCACTAAACGGATTTACAAGCTTCCCTTCTGTCCTAAGTGACAGACTTCACTTTGAGCTGTTAAAAATGACCAAAGCATTCAAAGGAGAGATGGATTGATTTCGGATTTGCATTTTTGTCCTTCCCACTGCAAATCGCTTCTCCAGGAGGAGGTGCCTGGCTCCCACCTCCCCTTGTAGCTGCTCTTTCCCTGCTGTTGCAACACTGCTGCCTTTGATGGCACCTCTGAATGGGCTTTTCTGAAGGGGAGAAAACAGAGCCACAGCAATGGGAACATTTCCATTTTAAGCACCATCTCTTTTTTCCCCTCAGCACTTGTTATCTTCAAAGCACTGACTGAGGAATCCTCCCCACCGCCCTGGAAAGTGTCGCCCATCCCTGGGGACAGGTGAGACGAGTGAGCAGCAGGGAAAAGGCACAACAGAGCCGAGGTCTGGGTGCGTGTTGGGGCTGAGCAGGGCTTAAACCTGCAGCTCCCTTGGGACCTCTCTCCACTGCACAGCTTTGTTCTTAACACGCTTCACCCTGCCCAGCTGGGCAAGAGCATTTCAGGGTTTGCTCGGTACCAGAGAGACCTGCCTGCCTTGCTAGAGCCATCCACCTCTCCTGCCTGGGGGCTGAGGACAGGCTCAGACCTGGAAACATCTGCCCTTCGGATTTCCTTGGGAGCCCCTATGCTGCTCTGGGACTGCTCCAGCCCAGGTGCTTTCCAGGCTCGTTTTCCAAGGGGACTCTACACCCTGTGCCTGTCACAGGCACCCCCTGTCCCCCCTGGTGGCCCCATCAGCGGGGGGAGCACTGACCCGGGGCTGACCCTGGGGCTGCAGAGCCGGGCTGGCCCCGGGATGCTCCTGCAGACACCACTGTCAGCAAGGTGTCAGCTTGCCTGGCCTTTGTCCAAGGGGGTTATTTTGCAGAATTAGCCCGTATTCCTCCTCTCTCCTGTAACTTAAGCCTGTAACCGGCACCTGGATGATTAAACGTGTGTTTCCAGGCAGAGCTGTGCCTGTGCCTCGTGCTTCAGGCCTGAGATTCCACCACACGCTCACTTCAAGTGTGGCACAAGGAAGTCATCTGGGCCTTCTGATTATTTTCTTCCTCACGGTTTATTTAATATCTGTCGTTTTTATCATCTGAGCTCTTTATTCAACCCCGTTTCTTCCTCCATCCCTCAATTCTCTTCCTTGTTTTTTGTGGTTTTTTTTCCCTTCTTTCTTTACCTCCAGGTTTTCCTAGCAAAACTGAAGTCAGCAGCTGTTGGCTTTATTTCTTCTCCCTGTTCCCCTTCTCCACACCCTGCACTTCCAGTCTCTGAGAGGGTCTATCCACAGAGCACAAAGTGCATGCAAAGTGCACCAGGTCTGAAGGCACCTGGTTCCCTCTGGGGCTGTCTCCCTGCAGAAAGGACCAGCCCTGGGCTCCCCAAGATGGGACAGCTCCAGCTCCAGCACCACCCTGGTGACCCAGGAGGCAGCTGCAGGGGGAGACCACCTTCCCACATGCTCAGGGAGCCGGGTTCCTGCGTTCTCACACCCACCCACAGCTCCAGTCTGCAGGGAAATCATTTCACCCTGCCGTGAAACAAGTGAACAGCAATAAAAGCTCGCCAAGGGAGTGGTGGGCCTGGCACAGCTCTTCCAACTCTGCCGTGAAAGGGAGCGTGAGGCCACAGCCCCAGCGCTGCTGGGGACAGGCAGGGCTGGCTCTGAGCCCTGCCCCAGTGGCACTGCCACCCTCGGTGTCCCGGCAGAGCTCAGCCCCAGCCTCAGCTGCTGGGAGAAGGAAGCTCTCAGCTGCTCTGAGAGGGAAGGTCAGGAGTGATGTCCTCACTCCCACCAGGGGCTCATGTCTGGCAGGAAAGCCAAATGTTGAATCATCTGGTTTCTCAAGATCACTGAGGGATGGCAACATCCCCTCCTGTCCAGAGCAAACTCACTGGAGACCTAGAAATCAACACGAAGAAACGGGTGCTAAGAGCAGGCTGAGCTACAGAGCAAAAAAGCCACCCCTACACACCGAGGAACAGAGCTGGGGGCGATGGGAGAGCTTTCCCACTGCACTCCTTTGCACCACTCCATTATAAATCCTGTTCCTGAACAGCTCCCAGAAGCACCACCTGCCTCTCCCCTCTGCCCATCAGTCAGCACAGCTCTGCTTTTAAGCCTGGCTGCTATTCTCAGAGCAGCCTCCCAGCTCGTGTTTGCTAAGCTGATGCCTCCTCTGCTCCAAGGAGTGCCATCCCTGCAAATTATTGCAGTAATAAAGCCACTGGCTGTGCCACATTTGCTCTCTGTTATAAAGCACAGCCTTTCGAGTCCAACTCCGTGGGGACAGCACAGAAAGGTGAGGAGCTGTGCAGCAGGAGCTGAGCCCTGATTAAGGAGCAGACACAACTCCCTCCCTCTCCAGCACTGCAGGTTTAGGTCTTGATTTTCAGCAATCAAATCTTGTTCCCTATTCACTTATTCCCCTCACTCCAAACACACACAGCGTTACCAATCATTCACTTTTCTCTAACACGCTTAAAATTCTTATCTACAAACCCCAGCCCCACGTTCCAGCACTTCCCCACTCGGGGCTCTTTTCTTCCTTTGCAAGTGACTCCTTTCAACGCTGCAGCCTCATTAGGGAGAGCCTGAATCGGCTGCAGCTGGAAGCACCTTGCTGCTCTGGCCCAAATACTCTCTGAAATTTGACTTGAAAGCTTTACGTAAGGGATTTGATGGGACAGGTGAGCACAGCACCTGACACGGCAGGATTGATTTGCGGTGCAGGGAGGAGCACACGGTTCACGGGCAGCTGACTCCAGCTCTGGGCTGTGCAGCCAAGCAATGTTCCAACCCTGCCACTTCCTGGTTATTTTAAGGCACGACACACCTGGTAATTGACCTGTAACTGTTCTCTCCACCTTGCTCTGACAAGGTGTGAGCGATAATGAATTCATGCCCGGCTCCAGTTGCAGTGTTAACCAGCACAAGTGGAAGGGGCTTTTGTCAGAGCTAGGACTGAGCTATTCCTCTGAACAGAGCAGGATTGCAGCCTGCTTTTCCCCCCAGTGATGTGGCTGCACACAAGCACAGCAGCCCAGGTGCCAGGCCCTGCTCATGCCACTCATTTCATCACAGTCTCACTGCCCTTCAGGGTTTGGTCCATGTATGGCAACCAATGACCTGATTTTCCAGCTCCTTTTGCTTTCTGATGCTTATTAAAAGAAAATCAGCAGGTAGAAACAGAGGCCCAGGTAAGGGGGTTGAGCATTTGGACTTCACTTCCTCACCTGGCACTTCAGTAACAGCCCTACTCCTGCTCCTGAACACAGCTCTGCTAAAAAGCTTCCTAAACCATTCTGCATATATTAGAAGCTGCCTCTTGGAGAGAAGAAAAATCCCTTGATAGGATTTGTGTGCAATTAGCTGGTTTATTCATTTAACAGGTCTAATTCAGAGATCAGCTAAGTGCAAAAAGCACAGTGGGCTTCAAATCTGCCCCATTGGGCAACCAGCTCAGAGCAAGGCTTGGGGAAAGGACAAATGTGGGAGAGAGGAGGCCCTGGCCCAGTGCTGAGCTAGGGCTGGCAAATTTGGTATTTATAGCAAAGCTCTTCTTAAGAGCAGCCTGACAAAGGAGATAAATCTCCTAAGGAAACACAGGTGCCAGGTGCCCAGGGAAGGCTGTTTCCTTGTTATTCCCACACTAGAACTGAGAATACCCGAGGCTAGCTGGTGGCACGTGCCCTGCAGCAGCGCTGCTCTAACATCCCCACCGCGGCGATTTAAACCGCTCCAGACAGAACCGAGCTGTGGAGTGCGGTGCAAGGCCCGGCGCGCCCACCGGGGGGCAGCGCTGGGCACACCGGGAACCGGCGCGGCATCAAGGCAACGGGAAATTAACGCTTTTCTCACAAATCTGCTATCACAGAAAAAAACAAGCCGTAAGCAGCAAGAACCGGCTTAGAAATCCTTCTCGCTCAGTCGTGTAATAATTTGGTTTTTTCTGCCTGAGAAGGGACTGAGGTCACAACTCTGCTCCCTGTGACAGTGCCCACACAGTTACACGACCACCATGGGGACAGAGGCACCCCAAAAATTCTTGCCAAACCCTGGGAAAAAGGGCAAGATGAGCCTTAAGGTCCCTTCCAACCCAAACCATTCCATGCCTCCATGATGCAAAGGTGGGAATCCCTGGATCTGCTCTCCAGACTCCTCCAAATAACTCCAAGTCACACGTGTTGTTGGGATGTTTGATGCTTTTATTTATCACATGTAAAAACACTACTGTCTCTGTCTGCAGGTACCTCCTGCTGCACTGCAAATCACACAGCTCCAAACGTTGAAGATCAGACAGGCAGAGAAGGGAACTAAAGTGTTTATGCCCAGAATCACAATGTCATGATCCCTGAGGGTGTTAAATACACAGAACACCCCCAGGGACTGTTCTACAGAAGCAGCAGAGCATTACAATTAACAGACCAGAGTTGGTGAAAACACTGGGTGAAGGGATCATCTAGGGGATAAGAGGACCTGCAGAC
This sequence comes from Tichodroma muraria, assembly GCA_013390105.1. Taxonomy (NCBI): domain Eukaryota; kingdom Metazoa; phylum Chordata; class Aves; order Passeriformes; family Sittidae; genus Tichodroma; species Tichodroma muraria. The sequence continues at coordinate 268,086 of WAAG01076276.1, read as the reverse complement.
TGGTCTTTTCCTTCAGCTGCCCTTATCTTTCTAGTACAGGTAACTGTGAACTAAGTCAATGACTAGTGCTGAACCAGAACAGGGGACTCTTCCACACTTAGTTGACACGAGGGTTCCTGAAGTTCCTCCCAGCAAAGCGAGCCTTGCTGCCGAGCTCCTCCTCAATTCTGATGAAGGACAGAGAGCACTGGGTGTCAGCAGCAAGCAGAGAACCCCTGCGCTGGCACATGGGCCTCACACTGAACACCAGACCCACCTGGTCCTGAAACACCTGACCCACCTGGTCCTGAAACACCTGACCCTGGAGGCCCTACAGTGACAAGGCAGCTCCCACCAAGCCCCTGCACAGTGGGGCAGTGCCACATGTCTGACACAACTCAACCCAAATGAGATGCTTGCCAAGGGAACTGCCTCGTGCACAGAGGACAATGTCTGAGTCCAGCATCACAGGATGCTTGATGTGATCTGTTCTGGACCTCACCCACCCAAGCTCCTCCTCAGCCTACAGCCACCTGCACCCACAAGCAGCCTTGCCAGGGCGTGTCCTGCGCTGCAGGTGTTTCTGAAGGGCAGAGCCCAAGCTGTGCCCCAAAGCAGCAGCAGAATGAATGCCCTTTCCCAGTCCCAGGCTCACCTCAGCAGCTGGTTGTACTTGGCCAGACGCTCAGATCGGCACGGGGCACCAGTTTTGATCTGAGAGGAAAATCACAAAGTTAGCAAAGAACTCTTAAGTGCTGACACAAAACTCATTCAGAATAAAAAGCACCATCACAAGCTCTGCTTGGGCATCAGGCTCAATATCTATACATGCAAACACAACAGGTCTTGGGAGCAATAGAGGTTGTTCATTTGCTATCAGCTGCAGGACCAGGAAACCCCAGTACAGCCATTGGAGCTAAGACCTTTGACATTGCTGGTTCAAGGTGAGTTTGCACAAGATGAGTGTTCCTTGTCACCCTCCATTAACAAATCAGCTCCCTGCAAACACACACAGATCTGCACCCCTGGAGGCAGTGCAGTGCACCACACCTTTGGCTTCACCACCAAATCATCCCATCAAGCAAACAGCCAAACTGCAGCAGCTGCAGAAACCAACCTGGCCAGTGCAGAGACCCACTACCAGGTCAGCAATGAAGGTGTCTTCTGTCTCTCCAGAGCGGTGGCTCACCATCACACCCCAGCCGTTGGACTGGGCCAGCTTGCAGCTGCAAGGGATGAAGAGAAGAAGCTCACACCATGCCCTGTGCCCAGCAGCCTTTGCCCCAGTGACACTGCCAAGGGGCAGCACAGGACTGCCCGTTGGTACAGGGCAGGATCACAGGACAAGGTGATCAGGAGCAGCTGTCACAGACCCCCAGACCCTGGGAAGGTGTTCAGGGCACCCGTGTCATGTCAGCACCACGAAGGTACAGGTTTATTTGTCAATGTCCTCTATCTGTTAATAACAGTTAATTGTTCTCCCTTCACAGATACCCCATCAGATTTCTGTTCCCCTAGATCTGCTCTGTATGTTCATCTCCCCCAGCTAAAACCAGCTCCACCCTGGCCTGGCCCAGAGGGCAGAACTCACGCCTGCAGGGACTCTGTCACGGAGCCGATCTGGTTGACCTTGAGGAGGAGGCAGTTGCAGGCCTTCTCCTCCACAGCCTTGGCAATTCTCTTTGGGTTGGTCACAGTCAGATCATCACCAACCACCTGGATGTTGACACTGCCAGTGAACTTCTTCCAGGCACCCCAGTCATCCTGGTCGAAGGGGTCTTCAATGGACACCACTGCGGAGGGACACAGCAGCTTTAGGACAATGCCAGCACAAAGGGCTTGTTTGGATGAGCGGTACCAAAGTGCTGCAGACAAGTGCTACCCACTTCCAGAACATTCCTGAGACCCCAAGAGGCTGAGTAAGGCAGGAGCTCTCCATCTCTCCTGTAAGAGGAGCTGCACACCAACGGCCTCCTTCACCAACCAATCCCTATTCACCACTACTGTGCTTCTCACTGATGAGCACCTTACCAGGGTAGTTCTTGACAAAGCCCTTGTACAGGTCAGCCAGCTGGTCAGGAGAGATGTATCTGCTGGGATCATCGGGGGATTTGAAGTCCAGGTCATACTTCCCATCACGGTAGAACTCGGAGGCAGCCACGTCCATGCCAATGACCACCTTGTCAGTGTAGCCAGCCTTGGCGATGGCCGTCTTCAGCAGTTCCAGAGCTGCAACACAGACAGGTGTCCTGAGTGCCTGCCAGGCACCCCAACCCCAGAGCTCTTCAAGTCCCAACAGCAGCACACTCGCTTGGCAAACAATCTCCCTTACCCCTTCAGAAAGCCCAAAGGAAAAGGCTCTTAAATTCTCCCACTTCTGAACTGACTGGAACAAGATATTACTTTAATACTGCTTTTAGCTTGTAATACCCTTGAGACACCATTATGGGATTCCTAATCTCTTCAGGCAGGACTACATGTCAGCCCAGAAAGCTTAATACTAGATGATACCACATCCCCTTTCAACTTTATGCATGTGGGCAGGAAGCAGTGCCTGCACTCTAATCCCTTTTAGCTCCAGAGCAGGTGCTGAACATCCAAACCCTGAGAGCAAGGCGACAGAGCCTGCCTCTGCACAGGAGACCCCTCTTGGCATCTACCTGTTCTCCATGTGCACATTTACCTGCACAAGAGGGGACAGAAGCACTCAGCAGAAGTCTCTGGATACTGCCCACTCTGGTAGTGCTGGGCAGAGTCCCAACTGCCCTGAGCTGCAGGGGAGCAGCCAGGATCAGCCAGGCTGCTTGCAGCAGGAAGCTTAGATCAAGTGTTTTCTTTTGTTCTTGGGTTGGTTTTTTGTTTGGGTTCTTTTTGTGTGGGTTTGGTTATGTTTTGTAAGATGCTAATGTAGCACAAACTGCAAAAACAGCTGCTGCGAGCAAAAAAAATTCCTTGGAAAGTAATTGTCATTCAAGGTCATCTTCACTGATGTCTGCAAGGGTACAGACCCAGCAAAGCTGCACGTGACACTGGGACTCAGAAATGACACAATTGCTGGTGCTCTCAGTATCTTCAGTAAAGGCAGAGCAGTTCACAGTCCCCTCCACAATAACACAACCAACAGCTGTAAAGTAAAAAGCAACTGGACCGAGCTTGTGTTCTACTGCCTTATTAGCAGCTCCACTTCCAGGGAGGCAGAGAAAGCTCCTCTGGTAGATTTTGCAGGAACAGGTATTTTGCTTCTCACAGACAAACTGCCTCTCCCACAGGTTCCTGAACAGAACTGTTTGGCCATGGAAGCAGCAACTGCCTCAGCTTCCCCGGCAAACCTTCGTGCCCTCCCACACACGACCAGGCAGAGCACAAACTCTTTTCCCTCTTTGTCTGCAGAAAAACAACTCCACTGATCTCTGTTGACTTCTGGAATACCTGCAGTGCACAGACATTCCCACATCACTTTTCAACTGGAAGGGCACAAGGTTCCCTTAAGCTGCTACAGGAATGAGAGTAATGAGGCACTGAAGTAAAACCATCCTGTCAAACTGCATAAACTGATGTCCAAGGGAATACCTGACCACATCAGCAGAGCATCTTAGATGTTTGTCAGGGTAAGAAACAGAGCAAAGACAAAGCAGGAAGTTCTATGCCTTTGATCCTATTGATCCTGCTTGTCAGTGATATTGGGCAGGCTATCCGTTCAATCTCCAGCTATCAGTTCCATCTCCTCCCAACACCTGGCTCATTCTTACCTTCTTTGTTTTCCAGGATGTTGGGGGCAAAGCCACCCTCGTCCCCCACGTTGGTTGCATCCTTGCCATACTTCTCCTTGATGACATTCTTGAGGTTGTGGTAGACCTCTGCCCCGACACGCATGGCATCCTTGAAGCTCTCTGCCCCCACGGGCAGGATCATGAACTCCTGCATGGCCAGCTTGTTGCCAGCGTGGGAGCCCCCATTGATCACGTTGAAAGCCTTGGAGGAACCAGGAAAAGCCAGGTTGGAATGTGCTAACAGCCCTTACACTCACTCTCCTCAATCTCTAGAGCTCAAGCCAAGAGCACCAGGCTAAAGTCAAACCAAGGCCTGAGCCTGCCCCACCCAAGCACTCACGGGAACTGGGAGAATGACTTCTGGATTTCCAGCAAGGTCAGCGATGTGACGGTACAGGGGAACACCCTTCTCAGCAGCACCAGCTTTGCACACCGCCAGAGACACACCCAGGATGGCATTAGCACCAAATTTGGCTGAAATAGGAAGAAATTGTTTAGAGAAGTGTCTTTTTATAAAGAGACTCAGCAACACCAGCCCATGGTTTGAATCATGGCAGTGCAGAGCACACAGCCATCCACTGGCTGCTGGTTCTGGTAAACAGAATTCTATTGACCCATCTTCATCTTTTCACCCCTCAGTGCAACAAAGCCCACTCACATTTGTTCTCTGTCCCATCCATTTCCAGCATCAGCTTGTCAATCTTTTCTTGCTCCACAACGTTCACATTCTGCAGAGAGAAGCAACCAAAACGTTGTTTGACACCAAGCACAGGTCCACAAACCCTCACCTACCCACCATGGCACTGACATCCCTGGCAGACACCAACACTTGCTTAAGGACAGCTACCAGGAGCTGAGCAGACCAATTCCTGTCATTATCACACAGCAGCAGCTTCTGGGCACTTGCAGCAGCCCGAGGCTGACAGCCGAGCTGGATCTGCCATCACTTTACCCATTATCACTTAGTCCTGCACCAGCCTTTGTAGGCAGGGCTTAGTGCCCACAAAGCACAAAGGAATCTCATTCAAGCAGACTTTTCTAGATCCTCTCAGATTCCCTTCCAAATTACCCCGCTTGGTTAAAACCCGGCCCCTCCTCATCATTCAGCCACTCTGAAGCATGAATCAGCTTGTATCCCAGCTGCACCACTGCAGCTCCCAGGGGCTGAACTCTTTCTGCACACTACACCACCAGGCTGCTGGAGAATGTTTCATTACGTGTTAGATGTGCACTCATTAAGTAAATTAAGTAAAACCATTGCTGTAGTCAGTTTGTTCACATGCACTCCACCACACAGGCTGACCCCCCAGGTCACACACCACCAGAGGATGGTTTGGACACTGCCTGGCTGGAGGAGGTGTTAAGAGAAGACAGATTACTCCTACCTTGCTAATCAGTGCAGGTGCAATTGTTTTATTGACGTGCTCAACAGCTTTTGAGACACCTGGAAGGAACAAGCAAATCAGACACTGGTCAACACACAGGTTATGCAGGGATTAGTAGGGGATCTCAGGAACATCCAGGCAAACCACCTCATGCTATCCCAGTCCAAGCTGAGCTTATGGCCAGGTCTGAACACTGAGAAGCCCCTGGCTGGACTGAGAGGCGCATGAAGGATGCATTGGCTAGAAATTGTCCAGGAATGCCAGGTTAGTCTGCCAGGCCATGCACTGGAGAGACTCATCCGAGTGCCAGGGCTGCACTGGGAGCACATCCATTACCTGTGTGCACAGTGCTGTGGCCAGGAACTCATTAACATATTTAACAGCTCTGGAGACACCTGGCAGAAGCGGAACGGACACCAGAGTCAAGGCACAGGTGAAGACTCGCAGCCAACCCCACAGGAATGCAAGAGAGGACCCAAACAGGCAGCAGCAGTCTGGCACTGAGCAGTGGACTAGAGACAAAAGTCTCAAAGAGCAGAGGAAGCTGTGCAAGGCTCTGTTTGGGCTTTCCACCCAGGCCTCTGTAACTCTGCCATCACCACTGCGGGGCCAAACCCCAAGGGCCTGAACAACAGCATTTAGAGAAGATTTTAGGAGGAGTTCTCCTATCAACTCACAGAATCCAGGAACAAGGGCAGGGCAAAAAGATTTCCCCAGAAGTCACACACACAGCAGCTCAGGCACTTCACTACCTGGCACTACTTTGACACACTGCTATAGCATCGCCTTATGTACTGTGCATGTTCAAAGACTTCCAAAAACCTAAGCTTCAGAATGATGAATGCTAATTGACTGCATCCTAAACCATATTAATTGCTTTTTCAAATGGTCTAAGTCTGCAGACCTCTATTACAAAAGGCCTACCAGCTATCTGCAACTCATCCCATCTGATGATTATTTTTTTCATAACTCGTGTTATTTCACAGCTGACAAAGCCCTTCAGCTACAGCCTGTTAACTACAGTCTAATTAAATGCCATTAAGAACTGCCCATAGGATCAGACTTAACAGGTCTTCACAGGCACACACACATTCAGCACAGTGAGGTAAATACACATTTACTCCTTGCAAGAAAAAGTGCCCTGGGTAAACAACATAAGAGCCTCAGGTTTTTGGGACATTCAGTCATCCAGGAATTTATTCTCTGTTAAGGTATTAATGACCATGAATCTTCTAAGACAAGGTCTCCAAGTTCAATTGAGCAGCTGTCCACTTTAATTGCTCTTTCTTAACAGGCAAAAAGTATTTCAGCTTCTTTTCACCTGACTGGCAGGAAAGTTTGAAAATAATTCTCTCTTCCAGCCAAAAGTCAAGATGATTGCTTACACTGCAAAGGCATCACCAATGCTTTTAGAGCAGCAAGTTAAGAAGGGGCCCTGACTATCCAAGCTCCCCAAATAATCACAAGTAGTATTACTGGGATGTTTATTAGGCAATGACATCTTGTTTGCAGCTATTCATTCTCACCCATACTTGTTCCCAAGCCAGCCTGGTGACTGCTGGGTTTAGCTTCTTTTCAGAACACACAACCACTCCCCAGACAAGTGAAATATTACACCACTAACACAAACTTAAGTATCCTGGCTACTTGTAATGGCAGACAAAAAAGCCAGAGTGGCAGTAGCTGTTGTGGGGTCTGAAACAGAGGCACCTCCCAGGACTGCCAGTGCAGAGCTGCACATTTGCAGTGGACAGCAGCTGGCATAAAACCTCTGGTTCAGGATTTAGCATGCTGGGATCTAAGGAGTCTACAGTGTCAGAGTTGACAGATTTAAGGCTTCTGGGAAAATTGGGTCTATGAAAAGACCTCGTGACCAGCTGCAGGATGACCAAGGCTTTTTGAGCTGGCAGTTTAGATGCCCTTACAACACTGGTAACGCACTCTGCCACGCACCAACACACAGTGCAAGAGGAGCAGAGTAACAAAGTACACCTGGACACATTTTACCAGGGACACTGTCACCTGGCTGGGTGTGCCCAGCTCCACACCCCCACCCGTTCAGGTGCCCTGCAGCACCAGGCAGCTGCACTGCTGGAGGCAGGGTCACCCTCCAGGTCGTGCCCAGGAAACCAACCCAGCCTGTGCTTTGCCTGTGCCCCAGCTCACGGCCCACACCTGACAGGCGCTGCTGTCACTCCCTGTCTGTCCCTTCTGCCCTGCTCAGCTGCCAGGCTTGTGCAGAACACAGACAGTGGGACAGGAGCCCAGCACATGCAGTGACAGCCCTGTCCCAGGGCACTCTGGCCGCCCAGGCCCAGGTTTACCTTTGCCCATGTAGCGTGTCTTGTCATTGTCACGGAGCTCCAGAGCCTCATAGATTCCAGTTGAGGCACCGCTGGGAACAGCAGCTCTGAACAGACCTGTTCACAATAGGAAAAAAACACCTCGGCACACTCAAACAAAACATCCTCCAGCCAGACACCATCCCAGCCCTGGAGCTGAGAGAGGGAATCTCTAAACCACACCTCTGCTCACATACACTGCGATCCTAGGAGGGCCTTCTGCTCATTCTCATCATCTCCCTCACACTGACCAACAGCAAGCTGACTCCTCCTCTTCCACAGTGTGTCTCAAGAGTTAAGGAAGGCATCCATTCCCCTTCCAAAAAGATAGCTTCATTCACTGGAGCTGCTTTTGAGCTCAGGCAAGGCAAGCTCTTAAATTCTTCTAGGATATGGCATAAAAGGGACAATTAGGAGACCTATTTTGTTAACAGGAGTTCTGAGCTCTTCTGACAACAGCAGAGCCACCCAGACAGCCCATTCCTTCAGCCAAGGATGCTGAACTTGGAGCAAATCTGCACACTGGAGCCTGCTCTGCCTGGGGTTCAGGATGCCAACTTCAGCCTCCAGTCTTTCCCTTATCCCACTAAATCAAAGAGCTTAGTGGGGGCAGGCTCATTAAATGACTGCATTAATCTTTTGAGGCAGAAAGATCAGCTCTTTAGTCAGTGTATTACAGCCATTATGTTTGCTCATTCCACCAAACCACATTGGTATGAGTCTGCACAATGCTTCTGTCAGATCCTATCAGATGTGGCATGAACAACTAACAAACTAAGGGGAAGTCCTACAATAATTAAAAATATAAAAATGTTACATGTGAAAGCCCAATTAGACAAGTTCTTTAATCATGCCTGAGTACTTAGGCAGAGAAGAAACCATTACCCAAAATTCAACTGTGCAGAAGACTGTGTTATTACAGAAAGCCACTGCAGACAAATTAAGAATTAAACTTCAAGTGTACTCATAGAGAGTTTGGGGAGCACTGACAACCAGGCCAATAACAGCTGCTCAAGGACAGGAACAAAGGCCTTAACTCAGAAGTTCCAGGTGCTATCCCAGGTTATGCTGGGGCAAGGGAAGAAGGGCAGGTTTGGAACAGTTCACAAAGTTTAGGCTGTAAGAAGCAGCACCCTTCAAAAAACCCTGCACTACCCAGGCCAGGAACTCAAGCTCAGCAAACTCATCCAACAGAATGAGGCAGAGGCTTGTCCTGCAAGTTCCAACAATTTTTATGTGTGGAGGAAGAAGTCAGCACACTTCCACTGCTAGAACAGGACCGGCTGTGTACTTCTGACTGCCTGGAGTTCTACCAGATCTAAGCCAGGGATGAACACCTGCAGCTGAGGGCTCACCTTTGTTGGTGTAGAGGTCTACCTCAACAGTGGGATTCCCACGGGAGTCAAAGATTTCACGGGCATGGATCTTGGTAATAGACATCTTGAGTACCTGAAAAGAGGAGCTTAGAATTACTTACTGAATGGTTTGGGTTGGAAAGGTCCAGAAAGCTCAACCCATCCCACACCCTGCCAACAGGCAGTGACACCTTCCACCAGACCAGGTTGCTGGACAAGCCTCATCCAGCCCGGCCTGGAATATTCTCAGGGATGGGGCAGCCACAGCTTCTCCAGGCAAGCTCTCCTCCCAGTGTCCCATGACTTTTATTTAAAAAAAAAAAAGAAAAAAAA
>WAAG01076276.1:192075-258893 GCA_013390105.1 Tichodroma muraria | reverse complement strand
AAAAAAAAAAAAATCACTTCCTTAGGTGCAAGAGACAGTATCTTCTGATGTTTCCAAATGACTTGACCTGCAGTATCATCAGACCCCAGACAGAACAGCAGGAGCAGATGACAAATCTAAAGGAACATCACCTCACCACGTCAGAGAAGCAAAGAGATCCCAAAACAGCAACTCTCTGCTATCACTTGAGTTCTCTTTGATAAGAGACCAGAGTGCAACAGCTCTCGGTGCAGAGTGCTCTTAGCATGCACAGCAGCTGCTCAGAGCCAAACGGAACCAATGATGAAAGAGAAGCGGTCACAGCTCTCATTAAAAGTTTGCATTAATAGTCACACACTGTTGAGCATTCAGGAATAATTTTTCCTCTTAACTTTTTATTTTAAAAGGAATAAAAATCTCCCTCATCTTTTGAATACTTCCTTTTTTTCTCTTCTCACATTTATCCACTTCAGAAAACTCCAGTAAGGGAATTCTTATGTAAGCCCAGCTACATTTTAAAAATCAAGTCATACACATGCCTGTAAGCCATCGACTGGCACCAAACCCAGCCCATCTGCACAGAAGAAAGCTCAGCCTCAGAAGCAGAACTATCTGGAAGCTGGTATTTTGGCAAGCCAATGTGGGTGGCAACCCTGTTTACAGAAATGGTCATGAATCCTTCCACAGTTACTGCAAAGTTAGAAAAACATGACCTTAGAAATGCTGCTGCTGGTTCACAGTCTGTGAGGGGATAGCTGCACACACTCTTTCCTCCCCCACAGCAAACTCTGCCCTCCCCAGGTCAAAAGCACAGGCAGCCTTTGCTTTCCCCCCTTGGCTTCCAAGCGTCCCTTCCAGCTGTCCTGCCCCTGCATGGTGTGTAAGATTTCAGTCAGACCCCCACACTGACACATGATACGAGTAAAATATGAAACAACTTATATAAAGACAACTTCTTCAAGCTGACCTTCATGCTGCCACTACTTAGCTTCAATCAGTGAACACACAAGCTAGAAATAAATCCCTGCAACTGTCCGCTTATCAGTCCCACCCACACGAAGACTTAGCTCTCTGCAGATACACTGAGCAATGGCTAACAGGAAGAATGCCCACTTATCCAAAAAGAGCTTTCAGAGTTTATTAGGCTGGCACCTGCTAAACCTTACTTTCATTTTCAGAACCTTGGCTTTGCCACAAAACTTGAGGTGCCTCCTTCTTTGAAAGCACACCCAGCTCCCAGGAACTCTCAGTGCACTGCTAGAGCTGTTTGGTGACCTTCACGAAGGAGGCACTTCAGGAATACACACTGCAAGAGCTTCCATGGGAATGTCTGCCAGGTCAGCCATTACTCCAGCATCCTTGACAAAGAACCACAAGTCCCTCCCTTTTCTGCAGAAAACAGGCATTTCACAGCACTGCATCACCCCAGAAATTCTCGATGCTCCTTTTGCAAACTCCCCACTCTTGTGTTCAAGAAACAATTTTCCCTTTGAGCTATAGGGTAAAACTGATGCTATTTAGCTCACCAGGATGTATTCTGCCTCAATCAATTCAGTCAGCTCATCTAGAACACAAGGGTCAGCCCGTGCCCAGGTTTAACCATGGAAATGCTGACTGAAGGCGGAAAGGTCACAGCAGCACTGGCTGCTCAGACCTTTGTCCTCTGCCAAACACGCAAATACCACGGTGGTATTTAACGAGCACACTGCCTTAAACCTTTTTTTGCAGCATAATCTGCTGACAAGGTCACTGTCTCCCTTCAGGGGGAAGCCACACACTCCAGCTCGCCTGGCCTGCCCTCCACGTGGGTAACTTACAGCCCTCTGCCAGCTCTGAGGACCTGCTCCACTACCAGCTCCAGCCTAAGAAATCACTTCTTCCTCATCTGACTCCATGCCCCGCACAGGGAATGCAGTACTCTCAACTGGAGGTTACTCCAACTGAAATTATTACCAAAGGTTGTTTTTTTTTACAGCCAACTCTACCACCAAATCCTGTCCTTGCGAGCTGTTTTGCAGCCACATTTCTCTAAAATCAATATAGGGTTAAGGCTGAGCACTGCAAGCATCTGAATGGAGATTTAAAAAGCAACACTAAAGTTTAGCCATAGAAATAACTGTCCTAGTGAGTGTCTTATTACAGGCCTGCCACATTTATCAGTGGAAGCCTCTCCTGACACTTAAAGGTCTTTATGACCCTAACTCTCATACCACCAGTGCTCTGAAAAAAGCTGAGACCTTTGAGTGCACTCTGTCAGATACCAACATATTAATTCCCCTGCCAAAGCACTCCTAGAAACTGGACAAATGTGCACATTCCAACCCTGCTCCTCTGCACTCCAAGACGTATTAGTTCACCTCTACAACATGATCCAACGGGTACTAGAGGATGCCTGGCAGGGAGCAAATCACAGACACGTTCAACCACTTTCTCTCTCCGTAGCCAACAAAGATGGAGGCTTGAAACTGCGTTGGCTGAGCCTGTGGGCTTGGATGACAAACTTCACTACTTCCTGCCAGGCTCAGAGAGGCACGGCCCTACCCTGTGACTCAGCAGGCAAGTAACGGAGCAGGAGAAAGCCCAGGAGCCTCTCCGGCAGCCCCGCACGAGGCAGGATGGTCGGCAGGCACCTCTCCATCCCCACTCGCACACCCAGGTGCTTCAGCGCTGCCTTGGGATAACCAGCACTTAATTACCCTCTAAGAGACCTCAGGCACAGATGGGGTGCCAGCAAACGTTAAATATTTGAGATGGGAAGCTGAAGGACATCCACTAAAGAGGGGAAGGTCCAAATCACCACACGCAATCCGAGAGCGACTGTTAATGATTAAAAGAAAAAGGTTAAACTCTGGCTTTGAGGATGCCTTGACCCATCATATTCCCGATTCTGCCCCCGCCTTGACCCACCATATTCCCTTGATTCGGCCCTCGCCTAGAGCCACCATGCCCCCCATTTTTAACCCACACCCCCGCACACTGCCGGGGTTCAGGCCCTCCCTTCCCCGCCGGTGCTGCGGGAACACACAGCGGCCCGCACCCCCGGGGGACCACCGAGCCTCGGCCCGGCCCTTTGCCACCGGGACGGCTGAAGCTCCGCGGCTGCTACCCGGAGAAGGGAAACCGTGGCCTCTCGGCCCGGGGGACGCTGAGCGAGAGCCGCTGTGCCGGCCGCACTCACCGCTGTGCCGGCAGCCCCGCTCCGCAGCCGTTCCGCTNCGTGCGGCCGGGCCGCGGCCCCGTGGAAAATCCCCGAGCGAGGGGGCGGGGCCGGCGCGGCGCACGCGAGCTGGGGGGAGCAGGCGGGACCATGCGGCGCGGAGCGCGGGGGGAGCCGTGAGAGACGAGCATGGCGTGAGGGAATGGCCGGAGGCACTGGGCATCAGCCGGCTCCAAAGCCCTGCCGTGGGCAGCCACACCTCCCACCATCGCAGCTTGCTGCTAAGCCCCGTCCATCCTGGCCTTAGACAGCAGTCCCTCCCCAGCTCTAGGTTGCCCTCAGGCACTGGAAGGCCACAACGGGGCCACCCCAACGTTTCTCTCCAGGCGGAACAGTCGCAATTCCCTCAGCCTTTCCTCACAATTGTGTCCATCCGGACGCTGTGTCCTGTTCTTCAGTACAAGAAAGACAAGGAGCTACTGGAGAGGGCCCAGTGGAGACCACAAAGTTGAGGTGTGGAGCATCTCCCTGCTGAGGAGAGGCTGCCTGGATAGTCCCAAAGACACAGAGAGGGTGTGGGAATAACGAGTAAACCTGGAAAGAGGAAGGCTGGGACGGGTATGTGTGTTTGTGATAGTTCCAGGGAAAGGTTAATTACAACCGCAATAAATACTGTGATTTGGAANACCCAACAGCTCGGCGCCCGCCCGGCTATAGCCGCCCTCGCGCACAGGGCCCGCCCCCCGGCCGCGCCCATTGGCTGGCGCTCTCCCCCGCCGCGCCCCGATTGGCTNAAGGAGCTACTGGAGAGGGCCCAGTGGAGACCACAAAGTTGAGGTGTGGAGCATCTCCCTGCTGAGGAGAGGCTGCCTGGATAGTCCCAAAGACACAGAGAGGGTGTGGGAATAACGAGTAAACCTGGAAAGAGGAAGGCTGGGACGGGTATGTGTGTTTGTGATAGTTCCAGGGAAAGGTTAATTACAACCGCAATAAATACTGTGATTTGGAAGTGAATAACCATCACACTTCCTGGGGAGGAGAAGGAGCACTGACGTGATGGGCCGTGACACCTCACACCAGTGTGCCAGCAGGAACACAAACTTTTCCAAGTGTTCTGCCGGGATTTGCACCTGGGGGAGTGGAAGGTGTCCACTGTCAGGGCTGGGACAGGTTGAGCTTTAAGGTCCCGCTAACCCAAACCATTCTGTGTTCCATCTGTGAGGATGTGGCAGTGCCCGGCTCACCCTGACTGCACCAACAAAGCCGTTTGATTGCTCACAGATCGGTGAAGGTTGTGCTCATCCAGCCCTGCCTCAGCCTGAGGTACCTTCTGGGCACATTTTTCTTTCCTTCCTGAGAACATCCCCTCGGGGCAAGCTTAAAGTCTAATAAAGAGCAGAGGAAGTCTGCTGGGCTGACCTTGCCGAGGCATTCCGCAGTGCCCTCAGACCCCCTGTGACCAGGCTGGGACAGCAGCCTCCCCAGCAGGGAGAAGCCCTTGCCGGCCAGGCTGGTCTGTGACAGTCCGTGTGTCCCACTGTGAGCGGGGTTTGTGCTCTCCCTGCACACCGTGTGGCTGCACAGCCACGAATCAGGTCAGAATGCTGCTGGGCTGTACCCAGCTGAGATAAGGCACCGTTGGGCAGGAAAAGCCCTTGGAATTAAACTGTCACAGGTAGATAATTTTTTGCCGTGCCAGCCCCCCCAAAACTGCACATTGTACCCCTTACAGCTGCATACATGGCAGCATTGGCTTATCCTGCAGCCTTACCTTTCCTGGTGTGAGGGCACTAGAGGGGAACATTCCAGATGCTGGAAATCATAAAGCAAAGTTGGATTTTTATGCTGGATTAGAGATGCTTCACTATCTTTGCACTTTGTGAAAGTGCTTTCATTGCCGTGCAGGAAAATCACACAGAGGTGTCAAGTCTCATAATGAGCTAAAGAAAATGGAGCACAAGAAAGCCTGAGGCTGAGGGAAATGAAACATTTTAGTAGCGAGCAAAGGCTGATGTTGAAGTACAGCAGGGTGCTCTTTGGGGACAAAACATATTCTGAAAGGTCATAATTAGTCTGGTGGGGGGCAGAAGTGGGGTTTAAAGCAAACCCCCTGCCTGGAGTACTGAATTCTTGCCCTATTCCCACTCAACCAAACCAAAGCTGTGAGGGAGAGCTGGCTGTGGGAGACCAGCCTAAACCCCTCCATGTGAGAAAGAACTCAGAACTTGTGAGGAGGAGTTTAGGACTTGTCCCCTGCCTCGCTGTCCTTCCCTTGTGGGCACAGAGGCAGCACAAAGCAGATTTCCTTGGCTGGAGTGTGAGCAATGGGTGCTGAGAGCCTGCATTCCCCATCATGGCAGGACCCCTGGCTACCGACACCGTGCCAGGAGCCGCGCTGGCCCCGTGTCCCTGAGGAGGCACAGCTGGGGACAGCGGGGCTGCAGGCAGCACTGGTCAGGTATCCATGAGCACAGGCCTGGCACTGTCCAGGTGTTGGTATAATTTTTTCCTGGATCAGCAAATTTATACTTGCACTGTGCCATACGTGTTAAAATTAAACTCAGAGCTGATACTGAAAGTGCTGCTGCTCAATCGTGTATCCTGCCTGATTTCCCTTTTTGTCTTGGTTTAAAGAGCATCCCCAAGGCTATGGGATACCTAGGAAGCATGAATTTCTTTGGGAATCCAAGCTTGTAACCAGTTTATCAAATACTCAGTACACTTAAAATATTTCACAGTTTGGAAGGAGCCTGTATGGCTAATGGGGTGGACGCTGGGGACAGAGAGTTTTGGGACACACAAATCCAGTGTTCCCATTCGACAGCCCACGCAGGAACACTAACACAGCAGAGGAACTGCTGATGGAGCAGATGGGGGAAAACCACCGGCACAGACACGGCTCACAGGCATCCACCAGCCAGAAATGGAGAACGACTCTCAGGAGCAAACTCCTCCACTGCAAGGCCTCACATTCCTTGCGCTTTACAGGTAAAATTGGAACTGTGATAAATACAAATTTTTTGATTGCTTGCAACACGCTGATGAGCACAGGAGCCAACCAGGCCAGCCTTTCCCTGCCCTGTTTAGAGCAGTCGGGCATGAGCCATCTGAGCTTTGCAGAGTGTGAAATCACTGGTTCAGGCAGCTGAGGGTGCCAAGGCAGGAGCAGAACCACCGCAGATCAGGACTTGTTTGCGATGCATTCAAGTACTAATAATCATTAGCAGTGCAAGGCGTGAGCTTTCAGAGCACCTTGAAAGCACTTCCTGCATGCTCAGGGACTTCTCTTTCCCCCCAGTGCCTGCCAGAACACCTGAAGATGTGTCTGGGTGGCTGCGTGAGCACCTCCCTCGCCAGCTCCGCTCTGACGCTTCAGCAAGTGCCAGCCTGTTTGTGCTCTGAGCAGGTTCTCTGCGAGGGCAGCTCTGCGTCTCAGGGAGCCAGGCTTTGCACCTCGCTTCAGTCCAGGTGGGATCTCCAGAGGGAAGCCACGGGATGCAGACGTGAGCACTCTGTCACTCAGATTTCTGCTCTTCATTGACCCTGCAGATCGTGGTGTTTATAAGGAACATTCATTGGAAAGGTAATGGCAGACTCTGACTAATGTTCTTTCTGGGTATCTATTAAATTGTGGAATGATTGTGTAAGATGTTTTCTTCCAGGCATTCAGAATCTCCTCTGACTTTATATCCTTCTCCCTCACTTTTCTTCCCATTTTCTGCCATGCCTTTTTCTCACAGCTTCACCCTGCAATGAGGCACCTTTAGGTACATGAATAGTGAAATGGCTGGAGGTGACAGACCTCATGGCTTTCTTAATGCTCTTAACTTCCAGCACTTCCAGCTTTCTTAAGGCTCTTAACTTCCAGTCTTCATTATCCTGTCTTCTCCCAGGGCTTTAGGGAAGGGCTGGTTAGACCATATGGGTTAGTGTGGGCACAGGTCTGTGTGCAGTGTGGGTCCATCATCAGCCTCCCTGGGTACACGAGGGCTGTGTGAGACACTTGGGCACCAGGCAGGATATTCTTTGCTACTGTAAATGTTAACCTACATTTGCAACTACCACATCCATTTTCGGGGCACAGGGAGTGCTTATTTGGAAGGGAACCAATGCACAAATCAGGGTGCTGATACCAAAGAGTACATTTCTCAGGAGCTGATGATCTGATATGGTGATTTGTAGGGAAACTGAAAGCTTCTGAACCAGCTGGATATTCATTGCCAGGAGTTGTGGATCCAAAGGCCATAGCTGGTTGTTGCAACCACGCTGGAACCATGAAGTAATCCTCTCTATAGGGGCCAGAGTGCAAATCCTGCACTGCCTCTCACAGGGTGTCCGAGGTTCCTTGCTGAGCAGGGCCTTCCCCCTCTCTTTGAAATGTATTCCATTATAAAGGGGAAAGCAAGCTAGGAATTGATTAGCCATTAAGAAATTGTATTTGGTGTTTAAGGTTGGGGTTTTTTGAAGGATAACCTGGGGAAAAAAAAAAAGGTAGTCCAATAACAACTCATTTGTTTCCTTAATGAGTGCAAAATACTTATGTAAAGCACAAGAGTTATCAAGCAGGAATCTCTTGCCACAGAACAGGTACAGCACAGACAACAGGATTTAAATTTCCTTCATGTTGTCTTCCTGCCTTAAAAATCGACCTCATTCTCATGGGAAACACTTTCAGCTCCCATCATCACTTTTAGCTCCTCAGAGTGCAGCGGTGATGAGCTGCTGGGAGAGGAGGGACTGTGGGCACTTTGCTCCTTCTGAAGGTCCCTGGATGACCTTGCCTGCAGAAAAAACCACTGCAGAGCCGAGCAAGCAAACACTGGGGGCACTGATGACCTGGGAAAGCAGGGACTGGTTCCTTGCTCACTGAAACTGGGTGCATCTGTCCCCAGTTTGGATCTCTGAATGCATCTCATTGAAATCTGCTTTTATCATCAAAAGGAACAGGCATGTCTGGATTGGAACCAGAGATACCCCAAAAAAACACAGCATCTCTGTCAGGGGTGGTTTGCTGCATGGGCTAGAAAGGAAGTTTAAGGTGGCATCTCCTTATAGTCACATTTCTTTAATTCCACCACTGCATTTCTTAGTCCAAATCCACATCTGTGCTGCCTTCCCTGCTTTCCACATCTGTCAGCAATGTCCTCTGATGTTTTCAGAAAATCTCTGAAGAAGCTTTTTCCTCAGGCCAGGCCTCTGACAAAGGGTCTCTTCCAAAGCAGCTCAGTTCTGCTGGGATCTCTCAGCTTTCCCCTCTTTTTCCATGGACTTTTTTGCTCTTGGGAAAGCAAGCACAACCCATCCCTCAGGTGTGGCCTCTTCATCAGGTGCTGAAGGAGCTGCACCTTCTCAATCCCTTATCTGTCAGCAGCTGCTCCTTGCCTTGGGGCTGAAGGTCCTGCACTCTGGTCCTTCAGCAGTTCCCCACGTGCCTGGAGAGCTGACTGCCATGCCTTTGGAGAGTGGTGTCCTTCCTGTGTGTACTTTTGGGATCGCTGCATTGGTCTGCCCTGCTCGGCTGTGCAAGGGTTAATGAGTTCGTGCTTACACAGCGTTTTGAAGATGAAAAGTGCCGTGGAAGGGCTCTGTTATTGTTACCGCGTATGAAGAGGTCTGTACCAGACCCAACCGTATTGTGTTTGGCCACTGGATGTCACAGCTGCTCAACACACAATGCAGCTGAAAGCAGAAAGGAAAAGTGCTTACCCAGCAATGGGCAGCGGCAGCTTCCAGAGCCTTGACTTGTTCTGTGCTCCGTGTTTGTTTGTTAAGGGGCTTGGGGTCTTCTCCTCTGTTTGTGCGCTGCTAATGTCGATTTTCAGACAGATGGAGCAGCAGTTGTGCTTCCCCTGCCTGCCATAACGCTGGGAGATGAGGAGCAAACTGAACATTTTTAAGGGGAGCAGTGCAGATAGATATAAAGCACTAATTACACCAGGGTCTGTGGCACATGCTGCCAAGCTGCCTTGTCACTGAGTTATTCCTTCTCTGTCCCATCCAGTGCACAGCACAGAGCCCTGGGATGATGGCAACATTTCTCCAAGGCTCTCCCGACACAGCTCCTTCGATCCCCACACTCAGACCACATTCCAGTGCTCACTCAATGCAGTGGCAAGTCTGGCCTCCCCCTTCCTAATCCTGCCTTCATGCTTTGCTTTCTTCCAAAGTCTCAAGCAGAGATCCAGAACATGAAATCCCCTTTCAGCAAAGTCTGTAGAGCAGCCCTAAAGAGACATTACAAGAGCTGTAACATTTCCTGGAAATGAAAATGAAGAGGGATTATTTGACCATGTTCTCTCCTTTTTATAGCATCACATTGTCCTTTTCTCCACCTTGGGGAAATGGCAGTGAAAGGCTGCTCCTGCCCACGGTGCAGCAAGGTGATAACCACCCCAGAAGTGATGTGAACATTAAAAAGGGAAAACTATTTTAAGATAATCCAAGGGCTACAGCTATAACTAAGAGTAATTGGCTGAAACTGAGCAAAAGAAAATTTAGGTTGACAATGAACTGCAGGTAGCTAATGCTGAGATCTGTTAGACCGTGAAATGGAATTCGCAGAGGAAACCTCTGCTTTCAAATGGGAAAATCCTGCCTTTAGGAGCACTGGTGTAGATCTCTGGTGTCTGCCTCTGACTGCCTCAAAGCTCATTTCTTCCACAAAGCTTCAGCAGAATCAATAAAGGTGTCTGAATTTATATCAGAAGAAGGTAAGAAGGTGTCCCTGCCCATGGCAGAGGGTTGGACTAGATATTCTTTAAGGTCCCTTCCAAACCAAACCATTCTGTGATTCTATGATTAAATTTAGTCAAATACATCAAAATATTGTATAAGATGAAGGAGGTCTAAAGGGACTGTGTGAACTGGAGAAATGAATTCCAGCGCTTTTCTACCTCTGTGATCTCTGTATGTACCTGAAAACCAGGGGCAAAAAGGGAAAAAAAAAAAGAGCATGGGCAAAATATCAAAGAAAAGAAGGCCAGTTTTGGAAATAAGATGTAGAAACATTACAGGAATTGTTGAATAAAAGAATCTCCTGTTTCAATCTGAACAGCTATTGTCAGCTTTCCTCATGGGTCTGGGCCTGCCAGCACTGGCTGATCTTTGCCTTTCATGAAACTTATGTAGGCTCTGGATCCCTTCACTCATCCAGCACAACCTCAGCAGAGAGACCTCTGTTTGAAGAGGTTTTAGACTCACTTAGAAAAACCTGGATGGCCTGATTGAAGGCACTCTGTCCATCTCACTTCAGACAGCCTGTTCCTGGTCAAATGTTTGCTGGGCTGGGGAGTGATGCAGCTCCTACTGCAAGCCCTGATGGAATTCCTGCTGATTCAGAGGCAGAGGAGTTAACCCTTTCAAGTTCTGGGTCAAAGGAGCACTGAGGTTTGAGCCAGCTACTTCAGTGCCACATCAAGGTTTTAATATGGCCACCAATCCTCAGAATGTCAGACTTGAGCTGAGCTTTAGGCCAGCGAGGACAGAGAGAATAGCCTGGGAGAAGCAGGACTTAAAAGATGGCAAAGAGTCACAGGAAACTGTAGAGATAAAAGTGAAGTGCATGGAAGCCAATGATGTGGGATAAAAGGCTTATTTCCTACTGCAGTCGAGGCAGGAGGGGAGAGGCTGAGGTCTGTGTGAAAGTTCCCTGCCTCTGGGAAGAAATCATGCCAAGAATATTTATGACTGACACACAACATCAGATTTTCTCACTGGCTAAATCTGGGTGCAGAGGTGAGTCCTGTTTCAGTCTTCACCTGTGAACCTCCATCTTACCCCAGGTACAGTGCTGCTGTGCTACCTGGAGTTCCCAGGAACTATGTCCATTCTTCTCTGCAGCAATTTTGTCCAGGTAGCAAAAGAGCTGACCAAGACAAGCCTCTTCTTCACACCCTCTGTACTGCTGTGTGGAATCCTGAAGTGCAAAGAGGTATAAACCCCCAAAATTTCACCCTCAGCTAATTTCCAAGCCTGTTTACACAACTGGATACACAAGGATTAAGAAGTGCATTGCAGGGCAGGTTTGCTTAGTTTGGTCTTTACACAGTTCAGTGCAACCGTCAGAATAAATGACTTCTTCAGAGGAGAGAGGGAAAAAACACATTTGGTTAATCAGCTCAATATTACAGCAGTTCTCAAAGATTAAATATGCACTGCACAAACCAGCAGCCCAGGAAAGGCCTTTTTATGTTAACAATTCACTTGCAGAGGATAAGATTTTGAGTAAAATACCTGCTTCTGTTCTTCAGCACAGAAACCTGATTTCTCATGGCACCTGTAGCTCACCTGTGCCTCTTACTGTTGAATTGCTGTTATTATTCAGAGAATCACAGAATGAACAGATTGCCTGTGCTGCAGCATCTTGGGGCCTGTCCTGCCCAAACTGCCACCCAAACTGCCACCTAAACTGCCCCAAACTGCCACCCAAACTGCCACCCAAACTGCTACACCGGGTCTTGCCTTCTGTGCAGCTCAGCCTGACCCTCACCCCCAGACTCGCCTCTGTTGTTGCCACCTCACTGAGTGGCTGAAAATCACCTTGTTCCTGAAAATAATTGCCAATTTTATCACAAGGGACGCTGGGAACAGAAGTGCTGAGATTTCACTGATCTGAGCTTTCTTGCCTCGTGTTTAATATTGCTGCCTGTCACCTAAAACTAACAGCCCAGCTATGCTGCTTTTGTTGGGATCTCTAGTTCTTTTCCATAGAAGGTAAAAATTCCATTCCTGGGGAGATTTCTGCTCCCCTTTTGTTTTGAAACCATGGGTTTAGGAGCTGGGGGCCAGGGCTGGGAAGAAAGGGCTGCCAGCAGCGTGTCATTCCTGAGGGAGGAGGAGGATTTTCAAAGGGAATGGCATTTGCCTGGTGACAGGACACAAAAAAGCAGGGAGAGAATCCATGGTCTGTTCCCTGATCTGCCAAATTACTTTTACTGAACCATAGACAAGTATTTGCTTGGGACACATTTTTAAGGAAATCAAGTGTCTGAACAGATACAGAAGTCCACAGGAGCATTTAGACACCTGTCCCCCACTGGTTTTTATTTGAATTCCTGTATGTTTTTTTAAAAGCCATCAGGGTTTTAGTCTCCTGTATGGTGCCTGTATCTTTCAAGTCTAAATAGTTTTTGAGAGCTCAGAATTTTTCAAAGGTTGCAAATCTCTCCCATTCAAAACTAGATTTTCAGCGGTGAAGGAAGGCGTTGAAAGCAAAGTGCTTTGAATGCTAAGGCTCAGGGGTGTGGAGTGCTTTTAAACCCAGTCTCAGGAGTCTGATTTTCAGAGGAGCTAAGTGTCTACAGTTTTGATTTCTAGTAGGATTGTGAATGCTCTGCACTGCTGAAATCCAGCCCTCCAAATGCCTCTTGCCTCGGCTCCTTGCTCCGTGTAAAGGGAAGCCGGTCTGAGGTCTGGGCTGGCTATTTTTGCTTACAAAGCTCCGCTGTGCCGATACTCGCAGCGAGCAGCTTTCCAACCCATTCATCAGGAATGAATGGGCAGGAAAAGCGGCCGAGCTGTGCAGGGGTCAGACAGCGACCCGAGGGCATCGGCTCCGGCCGTCGGGGGAGACCCGTCCCCTCCGGGGTGCCCAGCCAGATCGGCTGCAGGGACTGCTCGCTGCCGCGGCCGCGGCGGGCGAGGAGAAGGGCCGGAGCTGGAGGAGCCCGGCGCCCGGCTTCCCGCGGCCCGGTAAAGCGGTGCCTCCCCCGGGCTGCAGGTACAGCGCGGACATGCTGACGGCAGCGCTCCTGCTCCGCCTGCTCCTGGCGCCCCTCAGCCGCTGCCACGAGGTGCCCTGGACGTACCAAGGTAAAAACCCGGTTTATAAACGCGGCTGCTTGGGGCTTGCTGCTGCTGAAGAGGCTCCCTTCCCTGCCGTGCTGCAGAAGCAGCCTGGCTGTCCCTTAGCGAGAGATCACAGAGCAGCTAATTTATTCCACTTTATTGATGCCTCCGTGTCTTGCAAGTGATTCTCCTCAATGTCACCTCATTTTACTCCTTTGTGTGGTCAGGACACATTGTCAGGGTTGGCAGCACAACGAGGTTCAAACAATGGGGGAAATCTTTAGAATGTGTTAGAAGAAAAGCTGTCCTTTGGATGATCCTGCCGGGGAAAGCTTTAAATACTGCCTGCTTCTTATTTTATTGTCATATCCCAGGCAGTACAGAGCACTAAGAAGTACTTGTTTAGGTATTTATATTTCTTTTGTGAAATTTTATCTAAATTTCATTTGTGTCAGGGGGTTGTTTGCAGAGCTCACTGAAGTAAATGGTAATCCCTTTATGATCTTCAGTGGGCTAAGTTAAAACAAAGGATATTGGTGAAGAGTGGCAATATTGCAATTGCTCTCTCCCTAGTTAAATATAGCTAATTGCTGCCAGTTCCTGATCCCAAGCTGAGCCTTCCTGCCTATTGCCCTGATCTTATTCAGTCGCACTGCTTAAGAAGCCAATTCCACACCTCTGGCAGTTGGGACCCATTTAAATCCCCATTTCCATGTAAACACTGCTCCTCTTTTGGCGGAGGTTCAGCCTCCAGCAATCCCTGAGCCGCTGCTGCAATGCAGGTTTCTTACTTTGCAGCACAGCTGTCCTGCACACGCAACAATGTGCATTTCCACTCTGGGGAAGGCAAAGCAACCTCTTATGGCTGCAGCTCCCGGCATTACAAGAATTAGATTGGCATTTCCTGCTGGCAAATGAGGAGAGCGCTCTGACTCCTGATCGCTGTCACCTGCCTTGCCTCCCCTGCAGGAGAAGGGGAGCTGGATGAAGAGCACTGGGGACAGCACTTCCCAGCCTGTGCTGGCAAGCAGCAATCCCCGGTTGACATCCAGAGGAGGAAAGTGAGGTACAACCCCCTGCTGCAGCTGGAGCTCAGTGGCTACGATGGGCCCTTGCAGGGGCACTTCAGGATGACCAACAACGGCCACTCCGGTAAGGCTCAGGACAGTGCAGGAGCAGAGCTTTTGTTCCAGCTGTGGAAATGCAGTCACAGACAATGCCCTTTTTTAGAACTCACCTTACTTTGCCATCTCGCTTCATTCTGCTCTCTTAGGTTTGCTGTTTTCCTCAATCACCCGGGAAAGCACTCCAGAAATGCAAAAATAAACCAGACAAATAAAAGGCAGTTAGGTTTCTGCAAGGTATTTTCTCTGTTGGACATGAAAAGGGGATAAAATGCAGCTGGAGAATTTCAGATCGACCCTTTCCTTTTAATGTGCTGCAAGACAACAGGAGTGCAGCAGTGAGAGGTATTTGGGGCACACTGACTCCTCTGCATTCAGAAAAATGCTTCTTTTGGCCTGTGCATTAATCAGAAGTGACAGGAATGGAAACCTTTGCATGCCGGGTTTGGTTGGATGTAGGTCACCCAGTACAACTCAGGAGGATCCCTCCCTCACAGACAGAGGATTGGTATTTTGAGGCTCAGGAGAGGAAAACGAAGCACAGCACATGTTAAAGCCCATCCTTTGGCTACACAGTTTCAGGGCAATGCTTATAATTTAGGAGATCCCAGATTCCCCTGCTGCAATCTGTAATTCATTGCCTAAATAATTCATCAGCTGGTACTGTCGGGATAATACCTTTGGACTACAGATGAGCAATGAGAGAATTTTCTAATGGCTGCGGGGGAGAGAGGATGAGTGGGTTTGGGAAGGTGTTAGGAACATAAAACTCTGGAGTCCTGGACGGCAGCTCTTTCTTCCTGCCTGCAACAGAGAGAAATACGGCGTGAGGGCGGGGCAGTGGAGTGATGAGAGAGTGCCGGCAGAGGAAGACTCTTGTGATTGTGTTCCTGAAAATTTTGCCTCCTTTTGTGTGGCCCACACAAACTCAGCGTTCAGCCCGGAGCTCTCTGTCAGCATTACTGCCCTGCCTGCCTAGACATTAATTCTTGCAGGTTTAGCTTTTTTGACTGCATGTGTGTGTTTGTCCATTCTTTTGTTAACTTCCCAACAATGATTTTCTGATGCGGGGCAGTTTCCTAAAGCACAAAGACAAACGACTGTCCCTATTCACAGCTCCTGTGAGTCAGGCTGGGCTTTTCTACTGGCTTCAGTGAGATGGGACAGGGCAGCAGAATCTCTCAGGGAGAACACTCAGCAGATCTGAAAGGGACAGGAGGGGGATTTATCAGCAGGACTCTCCTTACAGGCTCTCAGAGTCAAACCCCAAATGTCTCACCCAGGAAACCAGGTTCATTTTTTCTGTAGGTGCGTTAGCACCAGGCTAAATCCCACCTGAAAACGCCTGTTTGCTGTGGTGAGAGTGGCTCACACCGAGAGCCTTGGGTTAACAAAGCCTTTTGTATTGCACCTTTCTTTTTGTTTTAAAGAGGGCTGGCCCTCCAGCTGGTAGCGAGGACAAGCACAGCTCTGAAAAATGAAAACGTCACCCATCCATGCGTGCATCTTCCTCCAGGAGCAGATTTGACTGGGACCTCAAGTGTGCCCCTCGTTAGCTCAGCCCCCCCCGGGCAGAGCCGGGCAGGCAGGCTGGCTGTGCTGTCCCCGCAGGCAGGGATGGACGGAGGCCAGCCTGCAGAGCAGGAATGCTGGGGCAGCCCCAGCTGATTCTGCACCGCCGGCCAGAGCCAGGGCAAAGCAGGAGCGAGGCGCTGCGAGCTCAGAGCAGTCCCACGCCCCGCTCACGCTTGTGCTGGCAGCAAATATTTGCCTAGAAGATCTTAGAGGGGCCTTGAGCTTGTTACAAACTCACAACACAATTCCCTGTCTGCATTTTGTAGAAAGTAGAAATCCTGGTGAGGTACTTGAAGTAAATAACCCTCATTATGGAAGGCAGTCAGCAGGGAACTTATGAAAAAGGTAGATTATTTTATCCCTCCCACTCTAGAGCCTTTGGGATATTAAAAGGAAGCATGCTTTCATCTTGTCTCTCTATAAACAGTTCACAAACAAAAGAAACTCCTCAGAAACCCAAACTATGACTAATTAATAATATGTTGTGCTGCATTTTGCAAGGATAGTTGCTAGTTTTTATAACATGCTGGGGTCTTTCATTTAGATGAGGCAATTTTCCACTTTGACTCCTAGATTTATTAACATAATCTATGATTTCTGGCAGTGAATTAGCAGGAAGACAAAGGGTTTGTGACTTCTCCTTGGCAAAGAGAAGAAAAGAGGTTTGTCTCCACAAATCCTTCAGCGGTGACACAGCCTTTTCAAACCTACAGGGCACTCCCAGAGTGGCTGGGCCTCACTGGGAATTGTGAGAACAGAGGAGGCCAGTCACTGCGTTGATTCCTATTCCCCTTTTCCACCTTGGAAAGGAAGTGGTTAACAGCCCTGTGCCAGATGTGCTGTGCTGGGAGCTGAGCTTTAAAGCTTTCACTGGTGCCTAATGCCAAACCAGAGCTGCTGGGGGGAGAAGGGGTCTGGGGGCACAGCTGGGGAGGGCCCAGCCCTGCTTGTGCCTGGTGTGCTGCACCAGCCTGAGCCCAGGAAAGGTTTTAAGCACACCTAGCTTTAAACTTCACTGTTTTCCCTCCCACACTGGGGTTGTGACTGTGACTGCTCATTCCAGGAGGTGCCACCGGCACCGCAGGAACCGCTGCAGGGATGGGCAAGGCTGCACCCACTGCTGCGTCCAATGCTGTCACTTTTCAGTTCAGATCGATTTGCCACCCACCCTGAACATCTCCAGAGGGCTCCCAGGTCTCTACAGAGCTGTGCAGATGCACCTGCACTGGGGTGGGCTGGACCTGGAGACCAGTGGCTCCGAGCACACCATCGACGGGATGCGCTACTTCGCCGAGGTTCGTGGGGCACAGGGCTGCAGGGGGGCTCTGGGCCTCTCACACGGGGAAACTGGAGGCTGCATCCCACAGAGCCTGCAGGGAGCAATGCAGAGCCCAGGGGGAAACCAGGGTTCCCACAAGGGCTTTGGTTGGTGCAGTGGGAGGGCTGAGCCTGACGGTGCTGGCACAGAAGGCTCCAAGAAAAGCCATTGAAAGAGCACTCCTGTTCCCCCCCAGTCACCACTAACCTGTTAAACCAAAGGTGCCTTTGGCCTGGTATGAGGCACAAACAGCAGGAATTGGGGTGGTGACTGTCCCTTCAGTCTGTCCCTCTAAACACCCAGAAGCCATTCATCACTTCTTGCTAAACAGCCCCAACTCTCTCCTGGCAGCTGCACATTGTCCACTACAACTCTAACTACTCGAGCTTTGAAGAAGCCAAGGACAAGCCCCAGGGACTGGCTGTGCTGGCCTTCCTGTACACGGTAGGTGTGACCCAGCTGGGGGGCAGGGGCCACTGGCTAAAACCTCCCTCAGGCAGGAGCAGAGCAGCCCGGGCCACTCTTTAGGAGACTGTGCTGCTTCCCCTGGGCTTCACACAACACCAGCCAATACTCCTTGGGAGCTCCAGAAAGCTGCCCCATAAGCAGCACTTTATACATATATATATATATATATATCCCATATATGAGAGTATCAGGTGTGGCAGCTGGGGTTTCCCTGCTGTGCCTCCAAGCCTTGCTCTTCTTTGCCAGTGGGAACATCTGATTCAATGTGGATTTAAAAGTGGTAAAAAAGAATCCTCCAAGCTGTACAAACCTGGCCATGCCTTGCATTGTCCAGCCCATCAGAACTGTGCTGGTATTTTTCTTTGTCTCCAAGTTGATGAATTAGCCCCTCCCAACTGATCAGCAGTGAGGAGGACAGGCAGGTCACACCTTTTGATCAAGTGTCTGTGCTGTGTTTAGGACGGGCACTTTGAGAACACCTACTACAGCGAATTCATTTCCAAACTGGCAAGGATCAGGTTTGCAGGTAAGAGCTGGGAATGCCTTTCTCTGTCCCTGATACCCTCACAGCCTGTGTGTACACACCAGGAACAGACCTTTTCCTGCTGCTGTGCTGGCAGAGCACCCTCAGCCCTGCACAACTCCAGCCAGCCCAGCCCAGGGCAGCAATAAATGCACTCCTGGAGGTCTGTGCAGCACCAAATAGCAGCTTCCTGCAGCCTGCACCCCCTGATGCCTCCTGGGAGCACCCCCAGGGACTGGCAGAGCACTGAGAGCAGCTGCCCACCACCCCCAGGACCCAGACATGTCTGAATGACAAACCACAGACCCAGAGAGGGCCTTTCATTGCCTCTCCATCTCCACCCAGTTCCACCGAAGGTCTGATGAGCCTGTGCTCTGGGCAGAGGGATTTGCCACCCCCAGCTCCAAGAGCACTTTCACCTCTCTCTTCCCTCCCCATTAACTCCTGATATCATCTCTGCTTCCTTTGGAGGTCAATCAACAACGCTCAGTTCTCTGGACATCCAAGCCATGCTGCCAGAAAACCTCTCACACTTCTACAGGTACCAGGGCTCCCTGACCACCCCCCCGTGCTCCGAGAGCGTCATCTGGACCATCTTCCACTCCCCAATTCTCCTGTCACACACACAGGTCAGTGCTGGCTCTCGCCAGCTTCTCTCCCCTCCCTCCGTTTCTCCGTTTCCCTTTCTGCCCTCCAGGGATCTTGGGAGCAGAAGAGCTCTTAGGGCACCTCTCCCACAGAGCTTTTGGGATGGATTCCTGAGCAACTGGAATTACAGGTGGCTGTGATCCTGCATCACAGCAGGGTCACGCTGTGAGCAGGTGACCCGAGGTCTGGGGACTGGTAACAAAACTCTGCTCTGTGAAGCTCAGCCACCCTGAAGCACTATAAAAAGGAAGAGACCAGTGAAAATTAACAAGGCAAAAACTACTGTAAGAGAGTCTCCCTGAAAAAAAACAAAATCAAAACCAAAAAAGAGCCATTCATAACATTAAAATAATTACAGAATAATTGGGCAGATTTTAGAAGGTATTTCAGGGTTTTTCCTTGTCTAGACTCACACTGAAAGTAATGCTCTCGAGTTAATAAGTAATAAAGAAGCATCAGAAACATTTTCTTCCAGAAGAACAAGCTAAAACTGAGACCACAGTAGTGGGTGATCACAGTGTGCTCTCTTTGAAATACTCTTTGGCAGGGGAAGGCTGGAAGGCACTTGTGAGAAAGGTACCGAATAGCAGCAAAATCTCCATCCATGCATATTATCAGGCAGGTGCTCAGAACTCCCCCAGGCAAAATGCCTTTACCGTGAATTAGCTGCTAAGAGCCCTCAGTTCTGTGCCTTCCCCTCGCCCCGGCTCAGCAAGAGACCCTGAGGATTCCTGTCTGACGAGGTGCTCAGTCCAAGCCCGAGCTGCAGGATGTGCCCTGCAGCTCCAGGCAGAGCTGCTGTCCCCGTGCCCTGTGTGCTGTCCCCGTGCCACTGTGCCCTCTGCGATGTCCCTGTCCCAGATCCAGCTCCTGGAGAACACCCTGCTGGACTGGCACAACCGCACCCTGCGCAACGACTACCGGCACGTGCAGCCGCTGCAGGGCCGCGTGGTGGAGGCCTCCTTCCGAGCCCAGCGAGCCCAGGGTAAGGGCCAGGGGACCCCACACCCGCGGGGAGGTGTGAAACTGCGAATCCTTAGGGTTGGCTGGGCTGGAATCCCCTGTCTGGGAGCAGCGGTGTCCCTTGTTTGAGGTGTGTGCCAGCCCTGCCTTTTGAGTGTCACAGCTCCAGGGTAGCTGGTGCTACCTGGCACCACATCAGGACCCCGAGCTCAGGTGTGTGTGGTGCCTGGACCGCGTGGGAACAGCTCTGGTTGGGCAGACAGGCACCACACAGAGGAGAGGAGCTGCATTTTAAACGACAGGTTTTGCTCAAACTAGAAAATCTACCATGTGTAGGTCCCAGCCTTCTGTAAATCCAGCTGTCTGATTGCTCTAGCACAGTGTCATCCAGAGGAATTCACCCTCAGGCTGGATCAAATCCAGATGCAGCTCCAGGACATGAAGACAGAGTTGCTGAACGGACTGAGCCACACAGGTAAGAAACACAGGTTGAGTCCAGCTCACCTTGTGAGGATGAAGAGCCCATGCCCTGCTCAGCTTGGTGGCCCAAATCACTGGCAGTTTTGGTACTGGCACACACAGGTAGAATTTGGTCCCATATCTGGGCCTGGTGATGGAAATCCTTCACCATCATCAGCCCCGACCCAGCTACTCCCACGGCAGCTGCAGCTCTCTCCTGCCACATGGGAGCACATTTTTACAGACAGTGAAAAATTTCAGCTCAGTTCCCCCAGGATAAATAATCATCACCTCTATTTTATACAACATGAGAATAGAGGAGGAAGGAGGGAAAAACATGATTTTCCCAAACATCTGGGTGCGGGAGCTCAGCTCAGCTTTTCATCATTTCAAACCCCTTCCCTGCTGGCACAACACACATCAGTAACTGGAAACTCAGACAACACAGCCCTACCTGTTCTGTGGGTGTTATTTTCCATGATTTGAGCTTATTCACAGGAAATGTAACTGCTGGCTTTTTTGGTTATTTGAGGTACGAAATCCAGCACCTTTCCAGCTTTCTACTTCCCCGTGGAAAACATTGAGAGCTTTGTGGAGGTTCATCCTCTCCGTGCTGTCTCTCTCCAAGCCTTCACCCTGTGTTTCTGGAGCAGAGCCCAGCCCGTGGGCAGCCAAACCATCCTGTCCTACTCCACTGGGGAGAGTGCCCATGAGCTGGTGGTGACCGTGGGCTCAGAGCTGGGGCTGTGGGTAGGAGGCCACTTCCTAAGCTTCCCCCTGCAGCACGAGGCACAGGGCTGGCTGCACCACTGCGTGACCTGGGCCTCCCGGGAGGGAATGGCCAAGCTCTGGCTCAACGGAGCAGCTGGCAAAGCAGAGAGTGTCCAGAAGGGCTACGTGAGCCAGGCTGGGGGAACACTGGTGCTTGGCAAGGACAGGGACACTCTGCTGGGGACGTTCTCCAATGGGTTTGTGGGGTGGATGAGCCAGGTGAACCTGTGGAGCCGAGTGCTCAGCGCCACAGAGGTTCGGGCGCTGGCGCTGTGCAAAGCAGGGCAGCCCAAGGGGGACGTCATAGCCTGGGGACAAACCCCCATGGCCCTCCTCGGGGGGGTGCTTCTGCAGCCTGACACCAGCTGCCAGTGAGCACCACCTCTGTCCTTCTGAGGCTACCAAGAGAATCCCAACCGTTTGTTGGGAAAACTGAGAAAAACTGAGATTGCTTGTTTCTCCTCCTGCTTTGTATAGGCTCACTATACACCAGCACTCCTGGTGCTCCAGGGCATCTTTCCAGGAGACCAAAACCTCCATCAGTGAGACAAAAGCAAAGAACTGCAGAGCCTGCCACAGCCCAGCACCCTGGGTTGTTACAGCCCTCCCAGGGGGTTGATTTAGATCCCCACACACAGATTTGTTTTTTCATGCCAAAGAGCTGTTCTCCAGTCAAAGGAGCTGCTTTCTCAAATAAAATTTCTCCCATCCCTCACCCAGTCTCGGTCTCTCACCATCTTCCCTGTTTGTCACCACCAACTCATCACCTCTTCCCCTGCAGTCGTATCCCATGGGAGAGCGGACGTGGAGCCCTGGCAGGGCAGGTCCTAGGACAGGTCCTGTGCAATCCCTTGTGGCACAACTCTGCCTTCTTTTCTGTAGTGGATGTAGAGACAGAGCTTACAAACAGCTCCTCTTTCAAGCTCCTTCCTTTCACTTACGTATCACAAACTTGAGCGCAGGGATATCATATACATAAACTGATTTTCTAAGGTTAAAGTAAATCATGTGGAGGATTCTCCATCTGCTACGCAAAATCCATGCCAAGCTGTTCAACAATTCTGCTTTTTTCAAAACAGAGGGCAGCACAGTGATATACCAAATCAAATTTAATTTCCCCTTGCTGGATCCTCAAACACGCAAGTGAGAGCTCCTCAGAGGAGTTTAGTGCACTCCTGGCACACGACTGCCCCACACCCAGCCCGAGGGCTGGCTTGTGTCCCCCGGGATGTGTCACCAGGACACCAGGGACACACATCACCTCGTGCCATCGGCTACTTGGTCACAGAACTGAGCTGGCTGAGGACATTTCCCTTTCCTTGGAACAAGAGCAGGACTTGGCAGCATTAGGTTTGCAGTTGGATTTGATCTTAAAATCTTTTCCAGCCTTTACAGTTCCATGATTGTCAGATCAGCATCAGACGAGGCATCCTTGTGTTCAAGCACAGCTGGGTCACATCTCACTGCTGGAGAGCGCTTTCTTCTCCTCCTGCTTGCCCAGGGGGTAGGAATCTTTAAGCTCCTTGCTTTCCTGAATCTCCACTTTGTTCCTCTTGGCCATGATCCTGTTGATTTCCATGAAGGTTTTATTCTTGGTCTCAGGAACAATAAAGAAGATGTAAAGCATGGTGGCGACGCAGATGGCACAGAAGATGAGGAAGCTGTAGGGCCCCAGCCCAGCCTAGGGCAGTGACAGCAGAGAGCAGGGGTCAGGGCAGCATTCCAGGTGGGATTTACCTGCTCTGGGCGTGCTGCACCCTGCACTGGCTGCGGAAGATGCAGCCACAGTGAAGTGCAGGTACTTTAAGCTGAACGACTCAAAGTTGGGGTGGGTTTAGATTCTGTCTTCTCAAACCACCACCACCACCACAGGTTTATTGGAAACTTACTGGGAAAGGAGGGTGAGGGTCTGCTCCATAACTCAAACGAAACCCAGCAGCTGCCTTTGCACAGGTTAAAGTCAGGGACTGCAGCAGTTCATGGGTCACTGCTGCTGGGGGCAGTTCAAACCGGGCACCCAGATTTCAGAAGCTAAAATTACCCCCTCGAGGCACATCCTGCAGTGGAAGATGGGGAATTTGCCATCTTTTCCAAGCTCCTGAGCTCAGGATGAGACCTGGCGATCAAACTGCTTTCTTTTAAAGCCTGTGCAACAGCCAGGTGTGATGAGAAAATGCTGAGGAACATCAAGTCTCTTGCCCTTAGCACAGCCCCACACACAGGTTTTGAGAACCAACAAGTGCATTTACAGCTCCTCAAAGCCCCTCTGTGAGAACACAGCGGTGAAGAGGCTGATTCCCAGCCCAGGTTTTGCCCTGTGGTGGGGTTCTTACCTCCATGTAGAGGAACACCAGCCCCACGGTGAAGTTGCTCAGCCAGTGCACAGAGCCCCCCACCATGAACGCCGCGGGTCGGGACGACTGCAGGAACATCTCCGTGATCATCACGGCAGGAATGGGACCTGCAGGGCAGCCACAGGTGAGGAAATCCCTCACTCTGAATTCCTAATTAGGCCGCTCATTTCAGTGGTAGACAGTGGCTTCTAACTATCAGCGTTTAGAAGCACCCAGTAAATCAAACAAGGGTTAAATTTAAAGAAAAAAATGGGGCACTTAAATGACTTGCACAGGGCATGGCCACACAGAGATGAAATTCAGCCTCCCTGGATGAGCTGAAAGGTTTTGGTTGGAAATTGAACACAACACCTGGCTCAGGCTGTGGGGGAGACTGGGCGGGCTGTGGGCACTTACTGGGTCCGATGGCGTGTCCAATGATGTAGGCAATGACACAGACTATGCTGAGGTAGGACATCCAGGAGACAGTGGTCTGCGAGGAGTGAATCACAGGTTAGAGGTGCTTCCTGTCTGAACATCACCAGCACATTCAAGGCACTGTTCCCAGTAAGATCTGAAGGCATTTAAAGGCAGGGTCACCCTTCAGTGCCAGACACGTCCATAATTATCAGACCCAGAACCACAGCCTGGGTGTGACTCCTGCTGCCAAAGGGAGGCAGCAGGAACTGCGGATGTGGCATCCTGGGGGGAGCATTCAGGCAAGCAGGATCACAGCTTTTCCTGCCTTTCTTTAAGGTAGATATACAAGCACAGAGACTTTTATGCTGTCCCCTCCTCCCCAGGGTGTAGAAGCACCCTCAAAATATCCCAATGGCCTGTTCCCTGTAAAGTCCAGAAATCATGGGTGGGACTGCCTGAGCCATTCATACATACCTGGAGATTGAGGGCCAGAGTTAAGATGGCACAGGAGGCAGAGCACAGCACAAAGCCAGCCAGGAGAAGGATCCTCCTCCCCAGGGATTCCACAATGAAGACCTGGAAGGGACAGGAGAGGGGAGAGGGGGAGACACCAGAGGCTCAGCACTTGTTGCAGATGTTTTAGTCCAAGGGACACCACAGGGCGTCTGTCACGGAAGGCATCTCCCAGTGTGTGCAAATAACGCTCTAGTGGAAGGGTTTTGGGGTGAGATGATCTTTAAGGCCCCTTCCAACCCAAACCATTCTGTGACTGCAGGATTCCATGAGCACAACCTAAGTTAAACGGGGGAGGGGAGACTGGGCAAGTCAGAACTCGGAGAGCCCCAGCACAAACTTACAGCCAGCAAAGTCATGACGACGTTGATGGCACCTATTGACACGGTGACGTACTGGATGCTGCTGCTGTGCACTCCTGCTGACTCGAAGATTCTGTCTGCATAGTAGAAGACCTGCAGCAGAACCACAGCTGTGTTAATTAATACGTGGCCCGAGGCAGAACATGGGGATCCCCCTTCAGGTTGCTTTAAATCCTGCCACTGGTGCACAGGAGCCCTGTGAGGACGGAAATTGTCCATTTCTGGAGACACTGGTGTTTGGATCCAGGCACGAGCACTTTACTCTAAAAGCATTCCAATTGTCATTGACAGGGCAGCTGACCCTGTACCTTCTCCATGGATTTGGTACTGGCCAGGGTTGACCCACCCTGTGTGACTCTGGGCATGTCCTGGGTGAAGGGGCACTCCCAGGTTTCTCTCCTGTGTCAGCACTGCCCCAGCACTGCCCCTCTGAGGCTCCACCCCTTGTTTGTACCCCCCAGCCTCCCCCACTCACCCCATTGACCCCCGAGAGCTGCTGGCCTGCCATCATGACGATGATGGAGATGAGCTGCCACCTCAGGCCCCTGAAGGTGAACAGGCTGAGCACAGAGAACTGCCCTTCTTCCTTCTCGGACTGGTCCTCCTGGTACATCTCTTGTATCTCGTCACCCACGTCCTCCCGGCCCCTCAGCCTCTGCAGAGCTGGTGGGGAGAGCAGGGCAGTTATGAGCGCCAGGTTTACAGAGAGCTCTCCTGCTTCAGACCAAGGCAGAGCAGCGTGTGCCCCTGGGCAGCAGTGCTTCCGTGCTGGGCACCTGGGGACCCACGCACGCAGGGAAAGGAGCAGTGTTCTGAGAATTCCACCCACCAGCAGCACATCAGCGGAGAATCCCACACTCCCGTGCTGTCAGCCCTGTCCCACAGCCAGATCCATGCCACGCCACCCCCCCCCCATGAAAGGGTGGCACTGTACCTCTCCGTGCCTGCTCTTCGTTGCCCTTTTGGATGAGCAGGTATCTGGGACTCTCGGGGAAAAAGGGCAGCGTCAGGAGCTGGATCAGGGATGGGATCCCAGTGAGCCCCAGCAGCACAGGCCACCCTGCAGCAGGAATGCACCCTGTCAGCTGGGAGAAATCCTTCCCGAGGAACCCACGGAGAGGTCCCGAGCCAGAGCTCTACCTTTAGCATTCCCAAGGATGCTGTTGAGCCCAAGGATCTGAGCTGCAAGGATGCCAATGGTGATGAAAAGCTGTGGGACCACCCCAATAGCTCCTCTCAGGTTTTTGGGGGACATTTCTCCAAGGAACATGGGAACCACATTGGAAGCCAGACCTAGAAGTTAAGAGAACCGTGTTAGACATGCAGCTCGACCTTCAGCAAGCTGCTCATTTCCCATGGGGAACAAAAGAGATTCCTGATGAACCACAGAATGTGCAGAAACTTCACACTCAAACCCTTCTGCTTTGGCTGTCTGGATTATCAGCTGCTGGGCAGCAAAGCATTTTTGGCATCTGGTAAGATTAGCAGGAGCCTGCCTTGCCTACAGAGCCAGCAGATGATTTGGGGGTGTCTTGGTTTGAGTGTTCAGTGTTCATCCTCCTAAAAGCAGCTTTCTCCCAGCAGGCTCTGCCAGGAACAGCACAAGACACACAAAGAAAAATTGTGCTGCTTCAGGTTTGGAAACAAACTCCAAGTATAAGAGAGGAACTTTTGCTTCCTCTAAAACAAGAAGAGAAATCAGTACCCAAACATGCTGATGTGAAAGTGGAAGGAAATGACTTCGTGTTGGCTTTTAAAAATTCCCTGCTCAGTAATGCTGAGCTGGAGCTTTGCTGGTCTGAGATGTCTTGCAGGTGGCCTGCTGGAATAGGTATTTATGCTCTAATAAGGACACCAGGGACACGGGTTATTTTTAGGAACATTCTAGGGCTGCCCACAGTGACCCCAGTGAGCTGCCAGCTCCTGTGCTTACGCTGTAAATCCTGGCAGCTCCCAAACTCCTGGAATCGAATGACCACAGGGCACTCTTATCTGACATTTCTGGAGTCCCCGGGCTGCTGGAGCAGGGTGTTAACAAAGGTGTTCAGGCTGGTATTTGAAAGCTGAAAGGCCTAAAAGGCACAGAAACAAGTGCCACCAGTGCCAGGGGGTGACACTGGGGTCCTCCCGGATCCTCCGCAGGCACAACACCCACAGTTCAGGCCAGGTCAGCCTGAGAAGGACAAGCCAGGGCAGCCAGGCTGGATTGGTTTGTTGGTTATAAATAACTGGAAAGAGGGATCACATTTAACAAGACCCTTAGCATTTATTCCAAGCTCCAGTGCTGAGAGCAGCTTCCAGGTTTAAGGGAGTCAAACGCCAAAATAAAACAACTGGATTAAAAAAAGAAGGAAAGCAAGAAACTGGTTTGGGAAAGCAACTTGATCTGTACATGCAGCAATTACAATTGGTGAGCTAAGGCAGGAAATTTGTTTTTACAAGCTACCTCAGCTCATTAACAAACCACGGAGTGTGCCAGTCTCACCAGGCCAAAGCCAATTAACTGAGCCTAAATGCTCTTAGGACCCTTCCAGACCTGGCTCGGGGTACCCAGCATGGTTCTGTTCTGTTCCTGCAGCTCCAATAAAGCCACTTACACCAGGAACACACAGATGTCCTTGGCTTCCCTCTATCTCTGCAGGAAATCCAGTGGCTCTGAGCCCTTTGCTCTCCCGTTTAACATTTCTTTTCTCCTGCAGGAAGAACAGTCAGTTCCAGGACTGGATTATTGGATCTGGCAATGCTTTTGATGGATTATTCTGGTTATGTTTAAAGGGAAAGAAGTAGACTATCTGCTTTCAGTTGTCTGGGAAAACAGATTATCCTCAGCAGGTTTGCTGGCAGCGAGCTGCAGTGCCCAGCAGATGTTTACTGCTGCATTTACAGACACACATCTCCTCCCTACAGCTTAAATTCCAGTCCCAGGGCCATTATCTCCCGAAGATCCTTAGTACTTCTGCACCAGGCTAAAGCACAGCCTTGTCATGCAGATTCTAAAGTGTACTGCCTGTAAAAGCACCTGTTGGGAGAATAAAACACTTTTACATGGCCAAAGAAATATTTATTGCTCTCCCTTTACCATCCACTTACCAGCAAATATTCCCATGACAACACGGGAAAGGATGATTACTTCAAAGGTTTTTGCCAGCTCTGAGGTTCCCATAAGGATTGCAGCAGCGATGGAGAAGAGGTTATTTATCAGCAAAGTGCCCTTTCTGCAAAGTAACAAGAAAAGAGAGACTCAGTTGGGCATTTTTAAGTTGCAGACAAATCCCCTCTGTGTCATGCTGTCCAAAACTCAAGTGAATCATCATGCCAAACACTGATCAAGGAGGAAACGGCAATTACCGCATTTTTCCTGCAGGCAATGAAGGCTTCCAGAAAGAAGTGAAGTTTCTCAGGAAACCTGAGCAGCAGAAGCTGGGCCTGAGCTGAGACGCCAGGACTTTCTTTCCTCACTGGAAATGGAAGTCGTGATCGAGTCCCAGCCCAGAGCCTTGGCCATAGCAGAACCACATAAATTCCCTCACACCGGGGAGACAACACTGGTGCCTGAGCCCAGCAGCTCCCCCTCACCCCACCCACTTTAGCCTCGAGGGCTGGGGGGGAATTTCAGGCTGCCGAAGGGCTGGGCAAGGTGGAGTCTTCAAAGATAAACGTTATCTGCTCCCAAGGCCAGGGCAGGACCTCAGACAGGGCTCTCACTTACCGGCCACAGTTGTTGACCATAGGCCACACCATGAGTGACCCGAAGAGGCCTCCCAGAGGGAACATGGACACAGTGAGAGACCAGAGCAGCGTCTGGAAGCCGCTGTCCATGGGCACTCCAGTCCTGTCCAGGTAGGTGCTGTTGTAGAAGTCCTGCATGTACTGGAACGAAACACAAAGCAGCTTCAGCACCATCTCCGTTGTGCTGTACAGGTCAGATAACAACAAATGCCATAAAGCTCTGCCATAAAATAACTGTCCTGATAAAAAACCAGAGTGGGTGAGCTGGGAAACGAATGCAAGAGAGGGATGGAGAAGCCTGGGGTGGAGAACTGTTCTGCAGTTTAGGATGTGCCTGGTTCTGGCATTCCAGAGCTCATCTGCCCCAGGCACAAAGAGAGGACAAACCCGTGCCCACAAACACCCACAGAGAACGTTTAATTTACGTTATGTTACTTCTGCCTTGCTCTGCTCTAACCCCACTCACCGGGGCAGGAGAGTTGATCACGGACACGTTGTAGCCGTACTGGAAGGAAGAGCCAAAGGCAGAAATCAGAGCCACCAGGGCCAGGGGAAGGGTCATTTTCTGCAGAGGGAGAGAAAAAAACATGAACACCACCTTGGAAGTGGGTCTGGCTTTTAGGCATTAATAACATCCAGTAAAAACAAACACCCAAAGTCTTGCTTTCTGTGTTTTCCCCTTCATTTTGCTGCATATAAAAGCCCAATGGGTTGTTCCCATTAAAACTCATTTTGTTCTGCTTATATGCCCACAGTCATTAGAGTAATTCACTCTGCTTTGCTGGTATTGATGAATCATTTGGATTATTAATTTTTTTCAAGTTACCATTCTTGAAACCCTGCAGGGAAAAAAGTTGTATGCAATTATTCTTTCCCAACGTGCAAATTGGGCAGTGGAATAACACAGGATATTGGCACAGGAAAGCTTCAAAAAGAAGTGATTTTTGCATCAAGTGGCAAAATCCCTTTCCTGTTCATTTTTTCTTCCTCTGCATTTTGGGATAGGGCTATTTATGGATCTAACTGATTGTCACTGAAGCCAATTTGAACTTTTCCAAGCAGCCCACGGAGGGCTTGGTTGAGGGGTACAAGAGCTGCACTTTGCCCTAGAACAGAGGAGGGGAATTGCCATCTGGAGCTCGTGGGCACACACTCCCCAGCACCACAAACAACCAGAACAACTCGCTTCTCCCAACAGTTTAGCTGCCATTCAGCCCCCAGGCTGTGTTGACAGAGCTGGGTTTTATAGCTCACTAATGCATCTCACTGCTGCTACACCAATAAAGTAATTTTTCATTTTCATCTCGTTTGCTGCCACCATCACAAGCCTTAATGGCCTTAATGTCTGCAAAGTTTTTGGTCCCAGGGCTCCGTCATTTCCCTAACTGAACATTTGTCCAAATAGCTGCTGGTGCTTCTTTCTATCCCTCAGAATCTCTGGCAGCTCAGCTCCAGGGATCTGCAGACTTTAAGGTGTTACCGGAGATAGGATTTCAAGTCAATCTCAGCCTAAGGATCAGCAGGAAGCTGAGGCTTCCAGGTCCGTTTGCTAGGAGGAGACTGCTGCCATTCTCTCATTGGTGATGAAAAGCAGCTGTCTTGCTCTCATTAACCAAATCCCAGGAGCTCAAAAGAGCCACTGGTGTTAATTATTGACATCCAGCACTTTCAGGAAAACCTCTGGCATTCTCCAGCAGCGCGTTGTACAAGACTCCCCAAACACTGCTGTGAGAGGAAGCCCCATCCAGAAGCATCTGCAGCCTAAAGCTGACTAGAAAGTAGGAAAGAAAACACACACGGAAGGGGAAAGTCACACGGAAGGGGAAAGTCACACAGAAGTTACGGGGTGGGAGAGCTGCAGACAACCACAAGACTCGGTGCTACACTGTGCTGCAGACACTAACTGGGCTCAAGAACAGAAACATCCCAGCCCAAAAGATCACGGTCTTTTCCTCTTTTTACAGTACCCGCAGACCCCCAGGGCTTATTCCGTATCCCTGTGGGAGCCTCAAGCTGGAAGCAGGCAGCCAACATACTCACCCCCTTGGCACCCTCACTGCCCTCGGAGCTGTCCTGCTTCCCTCCTTTCAGCTCCATCTTGGGGTGTGATTCACAGATGTTGAGCACGGGTTCCTCCAGGGGATGGAAACGCTCTGCATGGAAAAAGCCCTTCTGTGACTCTTCCAAACACATCCAATCAACGACAGGCTCTGTCAGCCGGGGTTGGGCACTGTGGCCAACCATCCCCTTCCTCTGCATGACTCCCCCATGGCTTCAG
This sequence comes from Tichodroma muraria, assembly GCA_013390105.1. Classification (NCBI taxonomy): domain Eukaryota; kingdom Metazoa; phylum Chordata; class Aves; order Passeriformes; family Sittidae; genus Tichodroma; species Tichodroma muraria. Next base: position 228,487 of record WAAG01076276.1, on the reverse strand, counting down.
TCTAGTTTCCTTCCACCTCTGTTGCCAGTGCCAAATGTTTTTACCAGATCCAGAGGTGCTGCCCAGTGACAGGGGGCACAGGCTCATCTCCAACGAGAAGGGGCACAGCTCTCACCAAAGTTGGTAAAATGAGCCAATTTCCCCTGATATCTGCGTGGACAAGGAGAGTCCAGGGAGCTGCAGCTCCTGGGCAGCTGTGGGTGGCACAGCTGGAGACGTTACCCAGCAACATCAGGGAACACGGGGAGCAGCCCTGGCAACAGAGAGGGTGTTTGCCTGAGCCACAGCACTGCAGCTGGAGCCCATTAACCCCCCTGCAGCCAACGTGCTGCTGTTTCCTACCTTGCACAGAGCAGCTGGCTCAGGCACTCCTGCAGTCCTCAGGGCTCATCCTCCCAGAGCTGTGGCTGTGACAGTGTCTCTTCCAAAGCACTTGAGTTCCTTTCCCTCCCCGTGCAAGAGGTGCACCACGTGCTGCTGGCTCCCTATTAACCTCCTCTGCTATGGGATTGCTTCAAGAGCCCAGGACCTGGTTAATCATCCACTACAACTCCAGAGTTTATCAGAGAAAAGCAAAGTTCATAGGCGTCCCCAGCAGCCGGAGAAACTAGAACCAAACCTCCTGTTTATTGGTCTATTTTTATCAGCCATCCCCAAAAGAAAGGCATCTCTTGAGCAACGCCTCTTTTTCACGTGTCCTGCATGCATTCCCTGGCTGGCTGCAGCATGGCCTCGGGCACGTGGAAGCAGCATGCCCCACAGAAGGAAGAACAGAGCCCTGCTGCTCTCCGTGTGGTGGAATTTAGTCCCCGGGTTCCTTAGCATTTCTCTTTCACTGCATTTCTTTTCAGTGAACAGCCTGAAGGACACTGCTCCCAGGTATCCTGACGGGGATCACGCTCCCGTGTCACAGCCACGGAGCCCACAGCTCACTGAGCAACTCGTGTTGTCCTCACCTTTACAGACATTAAGCCAAGAGGGAAAATTCTGCCCCAGAGCTGGGGAAACTGCAAAGAGGACAAACTTCCATCATGGAATTCCAGTCCTTTAAAAGGCAGCATCACCCTCTGGGAGCTGTTGGCAGAATGACAGCTGCTCTGACACTCAGTAAATACAGGGAAGGAGAATTCTCTATCATGGTCTTTAAACTCTGTTCCTGAACTTGAAGAAATAATCTTGAAACATACAGGAATCAAAGAGAACGCATGTTTATCATCAAAACCCCTTCATCAGAGTAAATATTTGCTTATAGCAGCAGAACAGTTTAAATATTTTTCAAACACAGCAAGAATGTGGTAACATCTCTAAGGTTTTAATTGGCACTGGGATGAGGTTGGTGAAGTGAGACAGGATAGTAAATCAGCTTGGATTTTCAAAGCGATTGCAGGGGTGTGACATCTTCAGCAGCTGGGATCGTGTTGGACTTGGCCAAGGACAGAGCCAGGAACGAGCAAAGAGCTGATTTTACAGGCACTTTACAAGCACGTTTTCCATTTCAGCTGCAGCACATCCCAAGGTTTTACATCTGCTCTTCGCTCCATGTGTGCCTGGAGACTTGAACCCCACTCTGTGTCTCCTCTGCCCTCACCCAGCTCATGGTACGAGTTCCACTGCCCGTGTGCAGGGATTTATTTACCCTCAGCCTAATGATCTGTGCTCAAGGCTGGATCCTATGAAACCCTGGTATCTTTGGGGGGAAAAAAAATGATTAAAGAGGGCAAACTTAAGTCTCCAGGAGGGTAAATCTGCTGGAGACCATTAGTGGTGAGCTCTAGAGGGTGATGTTTGAGCAGGAGCTGGCTGGCAGCCAGCCCTACTGCAGAGCATTCATTGCAATGCCCACCCTGTGGAGACATCCCACAGAACACCTCCACGAGTGACACCTTCTCTCCTGCATTTTGGGAAGGAACTGCATCTTCAGGCAAGGCTAATTCAATATTCCAGGGCCCTGAGCTGCAACGGGACTTTAGGTGAAACGAGGATTTAAGAAATAAATGAGCTGACTGAAAACAAGTCATACATAGACCCTGATTTATCAGCTGTACAAGTGGCTTCCAATCCAACTGAGAGAGGTAGATTTGGCACTCTGATCCCCAGCAGCAGGAAAAGGCTGGATCCATAAGGACCCTGCAGGGAACAGCAGCAGAGCTGGGGCTCTGGAACTGAGATCCTATTTTTGCTGCACAAATGCAATACTGGGCAGTGTCCTGGTGAAGGAACGGAACTTTATTTTGTAACAGCTGGAGAAAATACTCAAAAACCAAGCGAGTGAGGAGCTGTGAAAAAGGTGAAACATTATCTCCAGATGGCACACAAAGCCCCATCCCCTCCCCAGCCTGATCCAGCAGTCCCAAGGCACAGACAAAGCACAGGAGCTCGGAGCCAGGCACTGTCCTGCTGCTGGCAGGGGATGTCCCTGCTGGAGCCTGGGGGCACATCCCGAAATCCCTGAGCACCGAGGGAGCCTGCAGGGCTCCGAGTCCCTCAGGAGAACCCCCATGCTGCCACCACAAACGCCGATGGTCAGGGCCCCTGAACACCACGGAGGAGGGAAAGGCCATGCAGAGGCACCATCCATCACCACCACAAATAAACACTGCTGCCCCTGGCCAGGTGAAGAACAGGAGCCAGGCTGGAGCTCCCGGGAGGGCTCCCACACCACCACGGAAAGCCATGCCCAGGACAGCCCTCCCAGCAGCTCCTGAAACTCTCCTGTCCCCACGGCTTCGTTCACCTCGGAACTCGCCGGGCATTGGCCTCGCCAGGCAGAAAAACAAGACCTCAAACGAGTTTTAAGATTTACAGTGGAGGGTGAGGGGAAGGAGGGGAGGCAAACTGGAGTACAGCCAGCCAGTCTGTTCCAGAGGATCCTGACACAGGGTGTGAGAGTGAGGAACGGGACCTCTCCAGGGCTCAGCCTCTCCAGCGCCGCTTTCCCCGGGCTGCAGCTCCCTCTGTGGGACTGTGGCACCACCCTGCACCTGCAGGAACAGGGCACAGTCACACTCCTGGAGCTGGAAATGTAACCCTGGCACATTCCTCTATTTCTCACAGCTCTGTAATGTAAAAAGGCAAACTGAGAACATGGACTCCGTTTTGATTTTTTTGGTGGTGTTTTTTCTGCTGTTTTGTTTTCCTTAAGCCAAGCTGGTGACAATTTTACTTTCTCTCTTCAGGGCTGGCTCCAAAAAAAATGAACACAGCATGATACTGTCACATAAAATTAAAAAATTTCTATCCTACCTTTCTTCAAGAAGTTTAACACAGCGCCTCTTTCCAAGCCTTGTGGGATTCATAAGGGGCTGAGCTATCGAGGTTGCTATTTAGCTTTCAGAAGTTTTTATCAGCCTTTTGAAAGGAGAAAAAACCCTCTTGAAGTCATCTATGGCACAGGTAAGATGCTTTCACCTACCTTCCACAGACTCCAGGGAGGCTGAAGAGCAGAGCCATTCAGCAGCCCCATGAAATGGGCTCATGAGCTCTTGAGGGCTCCCCGTGTTTGCACAGCCTGTGCACACTGGGGTTTAAATAAACTAATACAATCATAAAGGGAATGCCAAGGCTTTGGACATCAGTGCCCAGTCCTGCACCTGAAATTAGGAGCTTTTGTCAAAGTTTTGCTCCCAGACACTTTCTAGGCAAGCCTGGGTGAATCCGTTTCCCTCTGCTCTCTTCTATGATGAGGGGCAGCAGGAGCTGCATCCCCTTGTGGGGAAAACTTGGACACCAGACACCTGATCTGTGCAGCACTGACAAAATGTGTGTGCACGTGGCATTTCACATTAAAAAGAGCCACCAATTCCTCCCCAGTTCTGACTGGGGTCCTGTTCCTGTGGGCCAGACAGCCCCGCAGTTCAGTTCCTCCTTTCACAGGCTCGAGGAGCAGCTCAGGGGGAAGGGAACAGAGCAGCCCCGTACACAGTTTGGGAGCGTGATGGGGCTGCAGAGTCAGACAGGGAACCCCCGGAGCAGCAGCAGAATGGCCCTGTCAGTCACCACTCCCTGTCACCCTCCCCGTCACCGCTCCCAGCCCTCCCATCTGCGCACAGGCAGGGCAGCAGGAAAGGCTCCCTCTGGAATTTTACCGTGAGAGAAGGAATCAGCAGCAGCCAGGGGCGGCTCAGGTGCTGGAGAGCAGCGGCTTCGCGTGCTCGGGGCCGGGCACGTTCCTGTCCTCGTGGTGCCGCGGGCGCTGCCCGGAGCCGTGGGAGCCCTGCCCGGGCCAGGCCAGCTCCCCGCAGCGGCCGCAGCAGAGCAGGGCGAGCAGCCGGGCCCGCACCACCCGCGTGCACAGCACGAACATGATGCAGTTGGCTCCTCCTTGGAACGTGTTCCCAATTCCCTGCAAAGGCAGCAAAGGAATCACCCGGGGCTGCTCCCGCAGGCACCCCCAGAGAAGAGCAAACGCCGTGTCAGACCAGCGGCAGTGCTGACACTCACCGACTTGGAGAACAAGGAATTCAGAAAAATGAGCTTTTTTCCCCCAAAAAGCAGACCGGGGGGCTGCAGTGTGCTGGCGCTGGTGCAGGGCAGGAGCAGGCTGAGCCCTGCCGGAGCACAGACACCCAACATTCCCGTCGGAGCTGCTTTCCCTCCAGCAGCTGGCCCTGTCCATCCCTGCCAGTGCAGCTTTCCCCCGCAGCCGCTAGATGCTGCTGGAACAGCTCCTGCTGCATTCCTGTCACTGCTGCGGCATCCCAGGCAGGGCTCACCTGCGGGCAGGTGCCCTTGCAACGCTCCATCCCGCCAAAATAAGCGATGTTGGGAGCACAAAGCCTTCCCTCCCCGCACCCCAGGGCCCCCCGGGTGCGTTTATTTCCCGGCAGGCACTCACGTGCAGGACAACCAGGACGGAGTTCTGCACGGCCGGGGAGTCGCAGAGGGTCAGGACGAAGCGCACCGTGCTCCAGATGCGGAGGAAGATGAAGATGACGGGGATGAGGATCAGCTTCTTGTCGGCCACGCTGGCGCGGGGCTGCAGGGCTGGGGCTCCCGGCAGGATGGGGCGGTACTCGGAGAGCGCGGCGTGCTGCGGGCAGGGCGGCAGACCAGCGCTGAGCAGAGCCTGCGGGCTCGGCACGGCCCCGGGGCTTCTCCCCGCAGCGCACCCAGGCCCCGCAGCAGGGGACGGGCGCGGTGAAGAGCACCAGCCACGCTCTGCCCGCGGAAACGCCGGCACCCCCGCTGCAGCAAGCAGGGAGCCTCGCTGCTCGGAGCCCCGAAGCCCGAGGTGGGAGCAGGGCCAGCTGCCCTCAGCACCGCTCCCAGCAGCGGGGAGGGATCCCTGGCACAGGCAGCAGTCGGGCCGGGTTTCCAGGAGGTCACGCTGCTGTCTCTGCCCAGGGCTGGGACACCGTGTCCTGCCTGCTGCTCAGCAGGTGATGCTGGCAGGCACCAGCAAAGCCTCTCCGGCTCCCCTTCCCTTCCCAGGACACTCGGGGCCGCTGAAAATTGCCTCCTTCTTCCAAATCATCTGCAGGATCCTGCCCTAACCAGGGCTGTGTTTATCCCCACCACCGCCACAGCTGCAGCACAAGCAGAGGCAGAAACTTCCAGAAGGACATCTACCCACACGTGGGGCTTCTTTCCCTAACACAACTCAGAGAGAAAAGGAATCGCTGGATGCAGCTCCCTCTGCCACTCTCATCTGGATTTGTCTGTTACGCTAATGCTGTCCTAGATGCCTGGATCCTTGTGCTCACAAGGAACAGCAACTCCGAATTCCAAAGCCCTGCTAGGACAGGAAGTCTCCTGTACGGTGCCCAAAGCCATCCAGTGCCTGGACTCCCAAACGGAGTTTTGAGCTGCCAGTACAAAATAACATTCATAAGCACAAACTATCGTTGGAGACACTAAAAGGTCCGAGGTTTGAGAATTCCAATCTTGGTACAAGTGGAACTGCAGAAAACTGATTAAAGCTGAATTTGTCCTTCACATTCTGTTTCAATCTTTACTGTAGCATTTCCCTTGTGAACATCCCACAACCCCTGCTCCTTTTCAAAGGGCTTTTGCATTCTGCTTGTGCTAAGTCGCTGTGTGATGGTGCTGCTGGCTCAGGGCACTGCCTCCCCCAGGGGTGGGGACGTTTCAGGGTCGGGAAGCAGCTCCTGCCTGTGCAGCTGCTGAACAAGGAGCGAGAAATGCAGAGCACAGGGGGCTGGAATCACCCAGCAGAATACTCACGGCTCTGTTAATGTGCTTCTTGATGAGGATGTAGAGCACTGGCAGGGTCACGTAGGCCAGGATCTCCCAGACCTTGCCCGTCAGCAGCATCCACAGGAGCCGATCCTCGGCGTCCAGGTTGACCCAGCACCAGCCCACAGAAACATTGGAGGCGTCATAGCCAATCTTCTTCAGAGCCACAGCGGCCACCGTGATGGCCAGGGGGACACCCCAGCTGAGGGGGGCACACAGAGAACGAGGTTAAGCCAAGAACAGCCCCAGCTGAGCCCCCCCATCTCAGGAAACGGGTGGCACACCTGGGGATTCTCCCCCAGACAGGATTCCAGTGCTTATCCCAGACCAGCAGCACTGCTGCGCCAGGCGAGGGGAAGTGGCCAACAGGTGTTGGGCAGTGAATGAGCCAGGGCTGCAAATCCACCTCCCGGGGACCCACTGGGGGGATGCGGAGCCCCGGTACTGAGGGGCAGAGCTGCGGGGATGCGCTGCACTCCGAGCTGGCCTGCACAGCACGCTCAGGGTGCAGCCAGGGCAGCAGGACCCATCCCACCTCCTGCCCTTCTCCCATTCCCTCCTGGGCACAGGGAGGATTTGACAAGACCAGGGCATTGTAAAATGTGATTTTCCTGCAGGACCCAGCCAGCTGATCCTGAGCTTTCAGAGCACAAGCAGCCAAGTCCCACCTTCTGATTCCAAAGTGAAACTCAGCACACAAAGGAACCCACAACTTCATTCTATCAGTGGTTTAAGTGGTCAGTATTTCGGGAGCAAAAAATATAATTTCTGAAGGACAAAGAGCCAGGGAAAAGCACTGGTAGTAACAGCAAAAACCTAAGAAAGCAAAGAGGAGCCACATTCACATAATTTGGACCTGTGACTTCAGCTTCTCACTTGACAGCAGAGGCGAATACAGGGAAGCACTCAGAAGAAAAATAACTCTGGTGACACACTTGAATTAAGCCACTCAGCAGCTTGGGCTGCCCACAAGAAACCATGAGGAAGAACAGAAAAATCCCACCAGCCCAAACAAAAATTACAACAATGGCCTGCATGCAGCTGAATGTGTCACCTGCCCTCCCCACGGCCACCCCGGAGAGAGGGACAGGGGCTCAGACTGAGCCCTCCTGCTCTGCCCAGGTGCAGAGAAAACAAATCCATGACTGTCTTGCTCTCATACAGTCTTCCAGTGACAGCCTGGAGCAGCTGCAGGGAGCATGGAGAGGATCTTGTCCCCAAAAACCAGAGACATCAGACGAGGTAGGTAAACAGCAGGTGCCTTGACCAGATTATCTGAAACTCCATAGCCCAACTGCAGAATCAGAGATAATCCCATGATATTAGATTTCAAAAATACCCAATTTCCTACCCTTAAATAATGTCTGGATTCACCTACTCACAAAAGAAACAAATATAAATACAAGGCTGTAAAAAAAATTTAGAGTAAACTCTTCAGCCTGTTTAGAACATTTTGTTTCAGGGTTCAGCTCAGAACAGGCAGTGCTAATCCAAGCCAGTGGTGTTATTTAAGGACAGTTGTGCTGCAGGAAGCCCTCCCCACTCTGTTATCAGAGCAGACTTCTAAAAACATCCCAAACATCACCACCACCATGAAAGTTTCCACACAATTCTGGAGCCGTTTTGGTAAAAGTGGCAATTTCTCAGAAAACAACTGCAAATGCAAAGACATTCCATTCTCAGCACTCCTGGAAGAACTGAGCACTAAGGTAAAGAATTCAAGAGAAATGGCACTTCCTTAGAGAAACCATGTAAAGGCACAAAGGCACCAAGAAAAAGGAAGTGAATTAAGAAACTAATTTGCCTAAATAATGATCTCATCAGCAAGCTGAAACAGAAAGAGAATTAAGATAAAACCAGGTGAAATTATGGTGTGTGGATGTTAAGACAGGACAGTGTATGCACAGACACAGAGAGGCCACAGGAGGAAATAACTCAGCACCAAGAAAGGGACCTAAAAACCTTCAGGAGATAACTGGTGAAAGGAAGAATAAAACTGCTGCTTTAACAGGATGTTAATTTTCACTGGAATAGCATTCTGGGATCTAGCAGAGGGATATTTACCACTAACACCAAGCAAAAGGATTACCAACAAAAAGAAATTGGGAAAGACCTAGGAAGGAATCAGACGTTTCCATGAACTTCAGCTCCATTTTAGCAGGCTGGAAAGGAGAACTGAGACTGGTGATTTGGTTGTTCCTGAGAGCTCCTAAGTGGCAGATTCAGGAGGGCTGCCAAATGTCAATGCTTTTACTGAAATGGGAGAATGGAGGGACTGAAGAATCAGGACTCATCACCCAGGGTGTAAGGACTGGAATAAAAAGGATCCAAGATAACAGAGAAGCAGAAATGTTCCTCTGAGCCCCAAAGAGCAATGATGTAGGCTGGGCCTCTCCAAAGCACACCTGGATGCAGTGTGGGAGAGAAGGGAAGATGATTCCTCCTTCCTGTAAAAAGGCTGGAAATCCAACCTGTAAGACAGACACAACAGTATTTATTCCTCCAATACAGCCCCCAGTAATCTATGAATAAGAATATCATCCAACCCAGCAGATCTCTGCACAGTCACAACAAAACAAGGCAAGGTGAGGACACTTCAGCTCCAGCAGTGTTCAGCTTGACTTGCCCTGGTTTTCTGGGGTCAGATTGCTCAATAACCACATTTTGATTGATGCTGCACAGCTTTTCCCCCCCGGAGGCTCTCACAAGCAGGTGATTTGCTGTCACCTGCCTGCACAGGTTAGACAAGGGGCCATCCCACCAGCAGGCCTGCAAGCAGCTCCTTCTGGGGACAGGAATTCTTACCCTATAAGGAGGGAAAATCAGGCTCCTGGATATCCCAGGCAGTTCCAGGAAGGAGCTCTGAGCCCCAAACCAGAACCCCAAATTTGCCCCAATTCAATCCTGCAGGAGGAAGCCCATGAAGAGTGAGATGAACAGCAGAGCAGTGCATGAAAGGATCCCAGGCACTCCATGGACATGGATATATATGCATGGTTATAAATGTGTGTGTATATATACAACACACATTTTAATATATAAGCATATATTATAGGTTTTTGCATGCATTATAGATTTTTTTTACAGTCTATTCATGGTTATAATGATCTGCACAGCCTGATCATGAAATGGAAACCCTCCAAATGCTGTCAGCAATTGGTATCAAAAGCCAAGCAGGAAACAACCCCAAGGTGGGTTCTGTCTGTCTGGTCCATTCCTCACCCCGAGTTTGGATCAACTTCTCTCACAACAAAGGTGATGTTTTCCAACCAGATGACACCTGACACTTGGAAATTCAGAAGCAGTGAGGCAGCCTGGTCACTGGCACGCTGGATGCCTGAACTCACATTTTACAGCTACGTAAGTGTTTCCAAGGCTGACTCTAGGCTTGTTTTCAAAGCTCATCTGAGCTCAACACGTTCAAAACCAAAGCAGAGGCTGCAGCTCTCCAGCCCAGAATTGGTGGATGTGTTACCACAGGAATCCCTGTGGCACAAACCTGTCTGACGGGTTTGATCCTTTGTGACATCCTGATTTCCCTCAGGAAAATTCCAGGTACTGACTCCCAACGTATGTTTAGGCAGCTCCCTCTCCAAGCATTATGTCCAGAATTTCATTTCTCAGGTGCAGGGAAAGAGAAACCACCAAACTGCAACTACCAAAGTGCAGGGAAGGAGAGCAGGGTGATGTGTCACGAGGGGATGGGCAGAGGACACGTCCTCACTTGTTTTCTCTGGCTTTTCAGACAGATCATAAAGCAGAAGCAGCTTTAAACACCGGCTCTGCACAGAACAGGAGGCATTTACAGAACAGAACCTGAGCACAGGTGCTCAGCAGCCTTTAAAAAGAGCAAATGGTGCTGACCAATACCAAGGACTGAAGATGGCATTTCATTTTTATTGTAAAGAACCGAAAATAAACCGAACAAATTCACCCAGAAGCAGCTCAGTTTGAGCACCTCTCCCTCCATGCCATGGGTTAGAGCAATCTCCCAGGATTTTCAGTTTTTAGAGTGTGCACAGATTGCAGCCAGCGCTGCTTCTGTGGCTGTCTCTCTCCACCCTTGGTAGCTGACAAGGCTGAGGAGCATTAAACCAGATGGAAAAACTGAAGTACAGACAAAAGCCACACAAGCAATTAGCAGACGGGAAAATTACAAATAGGCCAAATTTGCCTGAGCTCTTTGATGTGCCTGATGGAGCCAGGATGCCCACGATGGAGTCAGACTTGTTTTTCACACCCATTGAGCAACACGTGGCTCCTCAGCAGCACCCTGTCCTCACCACAGCTCCGGGAGCGCAACTCCCCATCTACTTGAGATGGAATAACACAAATACTGCTCCAGTGCATCTTCCCTCAGCTCCAGCACCACCCTGGTGTGCCCAGGGCCATGTGCAGTCCCCTCAGCTCCTCACACAGCCCCTGCTGCCGAGCAGCAACTACAGCAGGCAGGGCAGGGACTGGAGTTCCTCCCTGGTTCACACTCAGCCTCAAAGTCTCTCCCTGGCCCATCCTCACCCAGACTCAGCTCTACTGCAACCATCTGCCAAACGATGCTGTTCGAAACCAAAAGGTGACAAAGATTTGACTAAGAAACCAAAGAAAATTCTCTACTTGTCCTGAGGGCTTTTTTCCCCCTTTTAAACTAGATCACTCCTCTTATAATCTACTGCAAAAGCTTGGCAACACGGGGGACTAAAGGATCGCTGTTTTGCTCAGCGTGGACGTAGCACATGATTCCACAAGCTCCAATTGCATAATGAAAGCTTTTACTAAACATGATGTGGAAAATCAGTGCCCTAAATACAGAAACCAAGACATAAAGCTACACTGTGGTCTGGTTTGTCTTGCTTTCAATCAAACATGCCAAAACAACCTTCAGAGTGCTTCTCTAGCAGTTTCATCACTTGTGGACAACATTCTCCTACGAGTATGGAATTACAGCAACCTGCCTGGGCAGAGGGGAAGGACCCACGGGCTGACAGGGGGAAGCTGGGCACCCGTGGAAACAGATCCCAAACACAGAAGCTTGGGCAGCAGCAGACAGGTATCACAGACACCAGGTTCGTTATATTATTTCTAGAGCAGGCTGGAGGGAAAGCAGAAGCCAGGATTTTCAGTCATTAGAATTTGCCAGAGATTCTTCTAAGTGACCTTGAACAAAAAAACTTTTTAACTTTTCCATGTCTCCAGCTCTTCATGTGGGAAAGGAAAAGGGGAACAGGAAGGGTCGGTTAGTTAAAAGACAGCAAAATCCCCGTTTCAAATGAATTCGAGGGGAAGAAGAGGAGCAGAAAAGCACGGAGCCTCACGCGACGCCCGAGGCTCCATCACGGGAGCGCGGCACAGGGTGGGGGTGCCCGGGGGTCCCAGCCGGCAGCACACAGCACCCACCTGACGGCGTGGAAGCCCCAGAGCAAGCCGGTGCCCGTGGGTGAGCCCCTGACGATGGTCAGGTACAGGTAGAGGGCGATGGCCATGGTCCAGAAGAAGGAGCTGGTGTTGGCGAAGGTGGAGAGGGCGCCCTGCAGGACGCAGTCCCACGAGGTGCGCTCGAAGTCCTGCAGCACCCCGTAGAAGTAGGAGAGGGCCGAGAGCAGGTCCGCCAGGGACAGGTAGAGCAGCAGCTGCCGCGGCCGCGTCCGCAGCTCCGGCCACTGCGCGTGGGTGCAGAGCAGCAGCGCGGAGCCCAGGCAGGACAGCGCGCACGACGCCAGCACGGCCCCGCGCTCGGCCGCGAACAGCGGCGTGGGGGGCAGCGGGGCGGCCATGGGGGGACAGCGGGGGGACAGCGGGACAGAGCGGGGNGGCGGGGCCCGGCCCGCCCCCGCCGTCATGTGAGACCGGCCCGGCCCGCCCGCGGGGCCCGCTCCCGAGGGAATCCCCGCCGGCACCGGGACAAGGACAGGGATCGAGACCGGGACAAGGATCGGAAGCCGCTCCCGCCGGGGCGCACGGAGCCTACCGCAGTCTCGCAGCCCAGAAAACCCTATTTATTTTTTTCCCCTTTCAATCAAAAAACCCGCCCTGGGCGCCGAGCGCAGCGCGCCAGCCGGCAGCGGGGCAGGAGCGAACAGAGACCGGGGCTGCCGCCGTCCCCTCGGCACCGCCCTCCCCCGGAGCACCGGGGCTGCGCACAGGTTTACACGCAAGCTGCTTCCTGGGGAAACAGCACCTTCTTTCAGCGTACCTTAGTTACCACTCAGGTAAACTTCGGTCAAGCAGGCTTTGCTTTTCTAGGAATTTATTTTGGAGCGTGGTGCCTTCTGCATGTTTTTTATAAAAAAAAAGAAGCTGCAGAATCTTGCATTTTCCCTGCATACAATCTGACACCAATAGCTTTTTTAACCTTTTCATTATTGCAGGCTTTCTTTAGCTACCATCTGACCCCTCAAAAAGCCCCCTCGAGACAAAGCTTTGTCAAGGCTGCATTCCCAGTTGTTGCTCTTACACATTCTTGACTTCCTCCTTGTTCCCTGGTTTCCCTTTTCCCCACTTTTATAGTACGAGCCCCACCTATCACAGACATCCAGACAAACCACGTCAGCAAACACCCTGCCTGGTGAGTGCTGCTTTTATTTTGGGTGATGGATGTGGCTCCACAACACAGCTTAAATCAGTCTTGCCAGATAGCGAATCAAGATAAATGCAGAACTTGCATTTCCACTGACTTGTGGCTGTGATTCAGATATCCCTTTCTCCTCAGTTCTAAAAAAAAAGGCTTGTCAGGTCATCATAAATTGTTGAATTCAAAAGCAGAGAAATGGATCTTTGTCTTAACAATCAGAAATAGGACAGACAGAGGATTTTCAGGTTTCTAAAATAGGAGTATGGGATGTTTGCACACAGAAGTCACCACTCAACAGCAGGGCATACTCAGAGTTTGTGCTTCCAAACTGAGCAACAAAAGGCAAATCATTCTCACTAAAGATTGCCACCACCTTCCATTTTCTTGTTGAGCATCTGTCGCCTGATGTTGTCACCTCCTCACTGCAAGGCAGGGGAGCAGCTGTCTCTGCCTAAACACACATTCCTCCTCCAGCCCCAAGGAATCTGCAGTTGCCCAGAGAGCAGAAATATTTGGGAACTGCCCAAAGACACATCTCAGTTCAAAGGCAGCATTGTCAGTAGCTCAGGAATAAAAATCTAAGGAAGTCACTTGTATGGCAACACACACAATGAAAATTGTCCTTTCAGAATTTCACCTTCAGATGCTTTTTACAGCACAGGGAGATAAAGCAATATGGTATTTGGTGAAAAGACACAGAAAATCTTTTTTAATGACTGGAATTCACCCCACCACCTATTAAAAGAGCTTTCTGACACACAGGCTGCACTCTGCATCTTATAAAGCACTGGGTGAGCTGGAACTACATAAATTTACCTCCACTGTGAGACAGAATGTACTGATATAACCTTTTAATTTTATTTTTTTTAATAGCTTCAACAAGAAGCCTTTACTTTGCCTTTGCAGCTGGGTAGGAAGCTGGGCTGAGGCACAGTTCTCCATTAACTGGGAACCTGGTCATATGCCTTGGGGCTTTTAAGTGATGATTAGGAGCTGAGACCCCACAGCACCTCTGCACATCACAGCCAGTGCCTTCACAGTGCCTGCTGCTCTCCTCCATTTAGTGCCATATCAGTGAGACACTTTCATCAGACATGAAGCCATCCATGGGAAAAGCACACGAGCAGAAGTTCTGCTCTGGCTGTTTGACTCCCCTGAAACGCTCAAAGCCCAGCTCTGGGCCGGCCGGGAGGAGCCTGGGCTTCTCCTGCTCCATTAGCAGTTTCACATCCTCTGCACCATTTCTGTTTGTGATACCCAGAGCTGCCTTTGCCACCCTCACTCAAGGCCACAGATGGAATAACAAACACCCTCTGGCCCCCAGTCCCCGTGTCCCCAGCCCAGTGTCCCCCACAAGAGGTCACTGCTGGTCCAGGCACAAGGACTGCTCTCCCCACCACCGCTGTCCTGCTCTAACCAGCTCCTCTCACAGCACCAAAGGGACCTTGGTCACCTTTTTCTGTACCTGCATCACGCCCACAGCTCAGACAGTACCTTCAGCTAGGAGCCTGGAAAAGAAGTTGAGTCCAGTTTCATTGAACCCATAAAAAAAAGAAGTTCAAAAGCAGATGGGTACTGCAATAACCAGAACCCTTTAATGTCTGAGCTCTCAAACCACCACGCAGCCAATTCCAGCCAAGGAAGCAATTAATTGCCTCTTACACTCATTGGCTTCTCAGGGCTGAGCCTGAGAACAGTTCAGATGCACAACTCCCACCCTTCTCAGAGGAATCCAGAATTAAAAGCATCCTGCACAAGCTCCCCTGGCAGGGCCCCGGCACGGCCCGGCCGTGCCCCGCAGGGCGCTGGGCTCGTGCGAGACCCCAGCCAGGAGTGAACCAGCCTGAAAGAGAGACCTCGCTCCGGAATCACAACGCAATTCAGGAAAAAGCCAGCCAAGAGTTTTACCAGCACCTGAGCTCTTCACTTCCAGGAGAATGGGAGCATTTTTCTAAGTCATCACCTGATCCCTGGGGTCACTGCAGAGGCTGAAAGGAAAGCCAGGGGAGCATGGTTAAGAGAAGGCTTCTGAGAGGTGAAAATCCTCATGCTTGTCCTTTGTGGCTTTTTCTAGCATGTGACAAAGGGAAAAAAAGTCTACATTTCTTGCACTCCTGGCACAGATTAAGGACCTAATCCTTGACTTCATTAACCCCTTCTCTTCCACTTTGGATAGACTCTAATACTGACAGCTTTTGATACAGCACTGTTGAGAGACACCCAGGGCTGCTCAGGAAACTCCAGAATGATCACTCAGAGCCTTCAGAAGCATCTCTCAGCAGCTGTCCCCCTCCACACACTTTTCTTCAAGGAGATTCAGAAGACTCAAGTAAGAACCCCACAAGGAAATACATTCCCCATGTACCTACCAAGGAAAAGGAGCAACAAGGCAGGCGGAGAGTTAAAGAGGAGCAGACATCCCATCCACCCCGAATTCCAACAGCTCCCACTCTCCTGCAGGAGCCAGGTGTGTCACAGAGCAGGAGCCAGCATGGGGGCAGTACCACCCAAGGTGCTCTCATGTCACCACAGTAACTGAAAATGAGGGAATTAAAGCTAGATTTTGTTAATTCCCCATCCTCTGGATATGCTAACTGAAAATAAGTTGAATTAAAGCTAGATTTAATTTATTCCCAGTCCTCTGGAAATCTCCTTTAACCAGACCAACCCAAGAAGCAGCTCCTGGAGTAACAAATCAAAACTGTTGGCAGGCTCAGGGAAGGGATGGAGGAACGGCCCCCAGGCAAACATGACCCTGGAAAAAGCTGCTGGATGGGGCTGACCCGGGACCGAGTCCCTCCCGTCCCATCCCCAGGCACAGGGACCCCAGAGCAGAGAGTTTGTCCCCCCACACAACACCCACCCAGAGCACACCCTCAGCAAGCCCAGGGGCCTTTCTCCCAGCAAGCAGAGATGCTCAGTCATTTTAGACAGTTCCATTAGCATTAGAAAGTGTCATCAGGCTGCAGAGATTGCACAAAAATTCCAGCCAGCAGCTCTCAAAAAAAAAAAAAAGCCTCCAGCAATGAGAATTTTTTTGCAGGCAGAATTTTTTTGCAGGCAGAACGTAACTAGTGATGCTGCTGGAACCAAGCCAGCAGCAATCAATGGATTAAAGGATGCTCCAAGTGTTGTGATAGTTATTAATTTCAAATTTAAATTAGGGGATTAATATGGGATATTCCTTCATGCTGCAGCTGTGTGGAGAAAAATAAAGATATTAATATTGTATCTACCATAATGAAACAGAGCATGCCACCAACAAACATGAAAAATTACATTTAAGACCTGATCATAAGACCCACCAGCTCAGACTCCAGCATGGAGGGAGGGGCGGCACTTTGGGAAAGGGCATTTCCTCAGAATGCCAAGAGGCTGCCTCTGCAGTGATCTCCGTGGACTGTTTCAATGATATTTTTCTAATATTCTCATTATCTATAATAGCAAGGTATGGACTGCACCTCTTATATTTAGTAGCTGGAAAATAGGCCAGACTGTAGGATTTTTGGGGTGTAGCTTTTCCTGCAAATCGAGCACACTGTGCCTGGGAAAGGGCTGCCCACAGGCTGTGGCTCTAGCCCAGGTGAGACAGAAAAGCTGATAATGGGAGCCTCAAGCTGGAAAAAAGCCACGATGCACATCAGCTTCCCTGAAGCCTCACTGGAGTTGTTTCACACAAGTGATTTGGAACAGAAAAAGTGCAAGGCAGTGAAAGGACAGCTCTGCTCCAGGGAAAGGGTGCAACAGAACCCTCCAGAGGCACTTGGGAAGGACAAAGAAAGAACAAAACCTGCAGCAGCGTGTTCATCTTCTCTTTTCCTTCCTCTCCTCTCTGATGCAGTGACATCAGGCATCCCGGGGCACTCCTGGCATCAGCTCCAGCTCCACAGAGATCCCCTGGGCAGCATCCCAGCCCCGGACCCGTCCCCGAGGGCAGGGGTGAGGCAAGCCCAACAATGTGCAGCACTTCTAGGGCAGTATACTTGCTGATTGCTTCCTTGACTATTGTTCACAACAACCAGCTAAGACACTGCCAAAGAAACACTCACAGCTGGCATCACACGAGGGGGGAAGCTGGGGCAGGTGGGCTGAAATCCTCCTCTCTTCTCATTCCCAGAAGCTCAGAGTCTGGGGACAAACAGAGAGTCAGGGAAGCAGCTGCAGCAGTACTGAAGAAAAAGCTTTCAAGGGAGAAGAGGCTCCAACTTGTAAATCAACAGTTATCCTGTCCCTTACCTCCAAATCTTGGTTAGGGCCTCTAAAAATAACCAATATTAACAAGATAAACACAGCTGACTTGTCTGTAATCTGTATTTATCTCAACAAGCTCCCAAGTCTCCCACACCACCATTCAGGCAAGACAGTGGAACAATAAAGTGTTTCCAAATGCTGAACAGTTTAAGATACAAACCTGTTTAAACTGTTGGTGTGTTCACTGCACTGCACAGGCTGGACAGAAAGAGAATTCACTGGGAGCACAAAAGAGAAAGGCACCAATACTCACCTGTACTGGAGCCAGTGGACTTTGCTGTCCTACACTGGCACAGCCTGGGGTACGCAAGACGTGGGGTTATCCAGCATTCCTGCAGCCCTCAGTTCCTGGAAACACAGGAACATTTGAGAAGACAACCTTCAGGACAAAGGACCTCGTCACCCCTGTCCCCACAGCCTCAGCAGCAGGTGACTGATCACCCACGGGCCTCTTGTGCAACACCTGAGTGCAAAGGTGCTGCACAGGGGGAGCCCCGGGGCATCCACCAGCCTCTGACTCCTGTCAGGGATCAGAGCAGCACCACACTGGCAGCACCACACCTGTGGATTCTCAGACATCTGAGTCTCCATCCCCCCTCCCAAGGCACCAAGTTTCAAATTCCCAAAGCTCCAGAATCTGGTTTGTGTTTAGATAGCAAAACAGAGCGAGCTGAGAGTCTCGGTTCTTTTTTGCTCTCACCTTGCTTTGCTTACAGTGAAATTATATCTCCTCCTCACCAAGTTACCAGAACCCTGCCATCCTGCAGAGAAAGCAGGAAAAGCAGGAAAGCAGCTGTCAAAGCCCCAAACTCCTGGCTCTCACCAAGTCCCCAGCACGGTCAGTACCTGGGAGCAGATGTTTTTACAAGATATACAGTGATTAAAGACAAAACTGCTGGGTTTCAGAATCACAGCAAAGTTCAGTGGCTTCTCTTGCACAGGGTGGCAGTGCAGGTGGTGGGGACAGCTCTGTCTGACATCACAGGGGCAAACAAAGGTGACACAAAGGGCTGTGACTGCCCATCCCACCAGCCAGGACAGCAGAGAGCAGCGATACCCACCAGGCACTGCGAGGGCTCCGTCGCCAGGAGGCTGCACCAATTAATTAAAAAAATCACTTCTTGACTGTGACCTTTTCACCCTGAGGAAAAAAGCAAACAATTCTAAAACATCAGAATCAGGACCTGACAACAGCACCCACCTGCCTGTCCTGCACACACGTCCCACTCTGGAAGGAGCTGCCTTGTTTAAACAAGGACCTCAGCATCCCCCCAAGGTTTCCCATCAGGATCAGGACAAACCAGACCATCTCAAAGGCAATTAACAGGTCAGGGACAAGCACAGCCATAGGAGAGCAAAACAATCTGGTACAGAAGAGGAAGATCCTGCTTCATCTTTCATCCTCCTCAGGGGACAGACGAGGCTGCAGAGTTGCAGTTTTGGGAATTGCAGAACTTTCCTTTGAGCCACTAAAAACTAAGCATGACAGGGCCAGGGAAAGGTGTTTTGGGGAACATCTCTGCAGCAAGGTAACTACCCTGCTTTTAATTTTTCAAATAATTTTATCTCCCCTCTGCTGCTTGCTACTTGTACGAATCCCTAGTGCTTTAGGAAAGAGAAAACAAATAAATTCACAAGCACAATTTAAAGAGGTGCCACTCAAAGTTTCCGTGGTCAAATTTAGTTGAATTTTTCATTTAAGGGCTCCATTTGCCCCAAAATGGCAATTTTCTCTTTAGAGAAAAGAAAACACCTGACCTGTTTCACTTCACATTGACTGCTGGGGTGCTTTCCCTGGAGAGAGGCACCCCAGCCTGCACAAATCACAGCAACCACCCCCATCTGCTGGGGTGGGTGGCTGGATGCCAGCTGCTGCTAAATCTCACTGTAGGGGTGACAAAGCACCAGGAAAAAGCTGTTTGGTGGATCATGTAACAGTGAATTAGCCTATGAAGAAACCATCACCTTAAAACAAAAAGCTGAGGGGTGTGGAAGGTGGAAAAACTCTCCTGCTACAGAAATTCTGCATTCCAAGAAAGGTAAAAGGTGCTGTCAGGTAAGATCTGCAGCAATCACTTTGTCAGCACAGAAATATGTGATACCACAAGCTTCATTTAATCAAGCACATTTGTTTCAGTTCATTCCCAGCATTGTGTCTTCCTCCTGTTGTCAACAAGTGGAGTTTTACGCTCCAACCAACCCAGTCTCAGGCCCCGAGCTGGGAACTGAAGAATTGCACAGTTTCACTAAAGATCTGAGCAATTCCCACTGAAAACCTGATGTAAACAGATCCTCTGCCTCTGGAAGCTTCAAATAATCCTGTTGTAGGGCAAAACAAAGCTGAATTTTCATCTGTGAAATGTTTGGGTGAGACCCAGCAAGAGGAGAAAGCTTGACTGAAAACACAAAACAACAGTTTCCACACCTCAGAAAGATTTAAGCTGAAATAAGCAACTTCCACTGCCTGTTTTAAACCAGACTGACTTCAGAACTATCCCAGGATGCTCAATGTCTTTTATTCAGGCTGTTCTAATCAACCCTTCCTAGTTCTAAGCCGTGGGATTAGAAGTGATGTCTAAACTGAGTCCCTTATTCCCACCAGGATGAACTGGCATCCCAGAGAAAAATCAGCCTAAGCCTAAACAATTCCATTATTCCAGACCAGACCACTTTGGTGGCGGCAGAATGAGAACAATTTCTTTCCTTTTTCCCAAAGATATCAATCTTTCCTCTTGTGGACCCTCAGGCAGGAGAGGAAGGGCCTTGCTTCTCCAAATACACTCATTTTCCCTGACTTTCAACCTTACAGACGGGCTTCCCTTTTTAAGCTAAGAACACATTTGATAAATTCTGCCTCTGGTTTGACACAAATCCTACAATATGAGGATCCTGAGTTTGAGGTTACTCTCCCCAAGAGTTTTCAGGTTAGTGCTTTATTATCCCACCTCCTCCTGCAATATCCCACCAAATCATCCAGAACATGGTTCTGGGCTTTGACTCCTGGCAATGCTTATTAAGCCCTGTTATTATTGTATTCTTCCCGTTGCTTTCTTCTCCAAGCTCCCCATAGCATCCTAATTCCCCAAACAGGAGACACCAGCTTAACAACTCCTGTTTGCCTTTCTTTAATTAATCACACGGCAGAAATTCCCTTAAGAGATGAACTGACACTCCCTAGGGAGGAGAGAGATTTACCAGTTCCCTCCAGGGCCATGGCAGGAGCTGATCCAGCTGGCAGCAGTCCCTGAGGTCCATCTGGAGGTGACCCCACCTTCCTGCTCCCAGAGGTGATCCAGGTGATCCCAGGCTCCTGCTCCCAGGGCTGATCCCAGGCAGGGAAGAGGAGCAGAGGCTCCGGGAGCTGCAGGCACCTGCTCAGAACTCTCGGTTCCACCCTCGGACCGGGCTGTGACTCCTCCCAGCACTGACACCACTCCCGGGGCCAGCTCAGGCTGGGGACACGGGACAACACCTTTGCCCCGAGCCACAGGTGGCCGAGAACAAAGCAGAGCTGAGAGGAGCACGGACAGAACGAGCTTTCTGTAAAACGCCGTAAACCAGGCCAAAAATCACACCAAAACCACAGGGGAAGAGTCCTGGGTGAGTGGCCAGCAGCCGTGCCTGCAGGAGCTCAGGAGTTCGGCTGCATCCCGAGCCCGGCTGGCGGTCAGTGGTCACTCAGCTCGGAGGGACACGGCCACCGGGCTCCCTGCATCTTACTGCAGGGACAGGTAAAAAGGCAGCAGCAGTTTGGTAGCCCTGGGATCACACTGCTGGTGGAAGATCCCAGGAGGTTCTCTCCACAAACTTTCCTGCACTCTCTGTAACAGGGAACATTCAGGAAGGATTTTAGGTTGTTGCAATATCCAAGATCTGCCAGACAGCTCTGTTTTGTCACCCAATCTCCTGCTCCAGGAAATACAGACAAAAAAGTTCCATAAAACACGGTACAGTTAAGGATACTATGAAGAAAACCTAAAGCAACAGTACCCTCCCACCCCTTAAAAGGCATCGTATTGAAAATCCATCTCATCTCACCCAGTCTCACCGGGGCCCGGCTCTCACCGGGGCCCGGCTCCCGGCAGGCTCCGAGCGGCCGCAGAGCCGCAGGCAGAGCCCCGCGCTCCCGCCGGGCCCGCAGCGCACGGACAGGGGCGGGCTCAGCCCGAACAAGCCCAGACAAGCCCCGGGGAAGGCTCTTCCTGAGCCTGCCCGGCCGGGGGCAGCGCCAGCCCCGCGGGGTCACCGCGCGGAGCCGCCCGGGGACAGCGGGGACAGCGGGGAGAGCCCCGCACGCACCGGCCACGGGGGCCCTGCCGCGGCCACGGGGGCCCTGCCGCTCAGCAGCTCCCGGCCGGTGCTAGCAGGGGTTAACCCCGCTCGGCAGCTGCCAGCTCAGCCAGCGGCCCGAGTGTGCCGCAGGGTGAGAGTGCAAAGGCTCCTCTCGCTCAGCTCACCCCGAGCAGCCCCTCTGGTGCCGGAACCTGCCACTGCCTCACCCTGCAGCTGGCTCCTTCACTGGCAGCAGCAAGGGACAAGGGCCGGGGACCAGGGCGCATCTACCAGCTGGAACTGGAGCAGCAGCACTTCTCTGAGAAGTTCTCATGCTGCTCGAGGAGCAGGAGCTGTCAGGAGCCTGCTGACTGGAAAACTGAGCTGCAGCTGCACTCGGCTCCTCTGCAGATCCCTCTGGCACCTCTGCTGCATCCATGCATGACTGCACACACAGTTTGTAGAGGCCAATCGCAGATTATGAGATGGGCACAAAGTCTCTTCAGTTGCACAGGTGTAAACACAGATCAAAGTGACCAGCATCAGGGAGCCCCAGGGTCACTGGCAAAAGCTTTTCCAAAACACTGCGGGTAGAGCAGCCTGTGACCATTTCCCCTTTTGCAGAAACAGGAAAGAGAAGGAGCAGTACGAGGAGCTGAACCAGACCAAGCACAGGGTGAGGGGTGACATTCCAGGCAGCTGAGCGTGCTCCCAGCGAAACATCAGACTGCTCACACTGAGTGCCTTCCTCCCTCTGATGGTCTGGTCTCGCTCAGACATGTACCAGTTGCAAGAGGAGGATTTTTGTTCCCCAGGAGGATCCAGCTGCCCGGTGCATCTCTACACAGTGGATGTCTTGCTGCTGCCCTGTTAGACAGGGCTTGGACCACTGAGGAACCGAGACAAGCTGAATTCCACACGGCTGCAAAAGCCCAAGGTAGAGGAACTTAAACAGATTTTCTGCCTTTTTTCTGCAGTGGAAAAACCTGTTCCTGTAGTCTTGGGGGAGGGAGAAATGCTGCTGAAGACATGGCAGCCACATTAGCCCTGTACCAAGCAGACAGCCCTTAAACAGCTGCTGATCTCCTGGACTGTGTCCCTCCTCTCGGGGGTGGCCCTGTCACAGTCACCCACAGGAGAAGGGCCTGGATGGCACAGGGATTCTGCCAATTAGCTGATGGGAAACGGGGAGAGCAGCAAGCTGGAGACCCAGTTTCAGATCAAAAAAAGGCAAAAAGACAAAAGAGAGACTTTTGGACTAAGGTCATAAGAGCAAAGAGTCACAAGAAACTGAAGTCATTCCATTTGCTCCCTTGGGCTGAGTTAGGGCAAACTACAGTTCACCAAGTTCATCCATCTGCATTTCCACCACTTTCTGAGCATTTCCATCAGCACTGGACTTACTTCCCTCAGAAAAGCAGGGTCTCCATTATTCTCCAGCACAATGGAGAATAAGAGGGAAGAGCCTTCCCAATGCACACATCCCACTAATCTATCCAAAGGCACAGACCAAGCCTCAGCGTTTGCTCTGTCGGGAATCCAGCAGGGACTGAACTAAGAATAGCACCGGAGGTGAAGGACAGAGCTTGCAGGTAAGATTAGCTGCTGCAATTACAGGTAGCAATTCCCTGCAACTCAAAAGTTTTACTGTTCAGTAGCAAGAGAAATTGATCTTTACTTGGGCAGGTGTTGTGGGGATTTGTTTGGTCGTTTTAATGACACCAAGGCTGGAGGAGCACAGGGCAGCTCAGGGCTGCAGGTTGGTGAGCTGCTGCTTCCCTCTGCTGGGAGCCAGGCAGAGGGGACACCTCGTCCTGGCAATGACATCTCCTGGCCTCCTCCAAGCTGCTGGAGAGACATCCCCCACCCAAGGCCCCTGCAGGCACCCAGGGTGACAGGGGGGTACAGATGGGACAGTCTCCTTCAGTGACATCTGGGGGGAAGCTCTGACTGAGAGGTGGAAACAAAGGGTCTCTTTGGTCGATCAGTTTAAGAGAACTGGGCTTTTTGCTGTCAGCTTTTTTCCCCTCCGCCATGCCCAGCAGACTGCAGGTATTTTTATTTTGTTCCATGCTCACATCTGCAGAACCAACAGAGCTTCCATCAAGAAAAGGGGTCAGGTTCAGTGCCTCACGCAGAGGTTCTTAGGGAGGGAAGTCTGAGCAGCAGCACTGCACCCAGGGATGGTGCAAGGCCAGCAGAAAACTGCCACTGCCCATACTTCCTCTCCTGCCACTGCAGCCCCTTGATTCTTCTTGAAATGACAGCCATGGAAAGAAATGCTTTTCCTAATCCACCCTTCTCCAAACTTCCTGCCCATTCCCTCCTGGGGAAAAGCAGCTTTGAGGCCATTGAGGTGGCACTGAACACAACGAGCAGCAGGAGCAGAGCTGCGAGGTTTTTCTGAATCCAGGGCCTCCTGCAAACTCTGCTTCTCCAATGCCAAAGTATCAGCCAGTGGCACCAGAGGAAGCTGCAGCTCAGGTAACATCAGCAAGCATCCCCCTTCTCTTCCTCACTATTTTTCCTGTAGTATAAGGGGTTAAGATAACAAGTTCACTTTGAAACACCAAGTTAAAAAGCCCTACCACACTCCCTTGCAACTCCTTCCAGAGCAAGGTGGCCAAACTCTCTGTTGTGCTGCCAAGAGACCCAGCTTGGATGCCCACCCTTGGATGCCCAGACCAGGAGGAACTTCTTCCATGCCTGGGTTGTCACTTCGGGTGTAATTCCCCCAAGAGGGGCAGAACAGATCACCTAACAGGGTGGCCTGCAGCTTGCAGTCTTCATCTGCAGCAACAGGGAATTAATTGGGGGCCAGAGAGGGCCATTGCCAACGCAGGAGCTTTAACCCCCAGTAGATAAGGTGAAGGAGCCACCCCTTATCTCAGTCCTGCCCTGCAGTACAGGCAGGGTACCCTGCACATGCTGCAACACCGAGCCCAGGATCACCTGCACTGCATCAGCAGGAGGCTTCTCCTTGGTCCTCAGCTTCCCTCCTGCCAGCACTGCTGCTCCACAACGCGCTGCATCTGTCACTTCTGTCCCCACAAGGCTGGAGCAGCCTGGCTGAGGCGACTGCAGAGCGGCTGCTGCAGTGGTGGCTGCTCACCCAAGTTCACTTCAGCTCCTGGAGCTGCTCCCTGGCCCTGGCAGGCACCTGAATCGCTACCCCGAGCCCCTGGGGACACAGCAACACGCAGCCCTGTCCCTCCTGCACCTGAAGGACATCCAGGGAAAGGGCACTGCATTCCACCCACAGACACAAGGCAACGGGCTTGGCCAACTCAATCACTAAATGGTTGCAGGGGAAGCAGCACAGGCCAGGCTTGGCTGTCACAGCACTTGCAGCAGCATCTTTGGGCGTCCATCGTCCCCCCTCCCCTTCCCCTGCAATGTCCTTTTCGCTGAGGAGTTTCCAGACAGGGCTTTTGCTGCAGTGCATCAAAGAGCGGGTGCCTTGCCAGCAAACCACAGAGTGTTCCCTGCTCTCCCCTCTCCCCCAGCCACGGGAGCTGATGCTCGGTAACCGGACACCGAGTCCTGAGCGAGCGCCGGCCGGCACCGAGCCTCGGAGGAGGAGCAGGTCCGGTTCGCACCACCTTGCTCCGAGCTCCGGCAGCAGCCCGGGCTCCTGCTCCGTGCCCCCGTCCCTGTGCCACAGCCCCTCTGCAGCCCCTCTGCCCCGAGCACGCCCGTTCCCAGGCTCCAGGAACGTTTCCAGGTGTTCAGCCCCAGGTCTGGCTCCTCGGGACTGCCGCTGCTCCAGCTCACACGGCTCCGCAGCCCGGGCTCCTCCCCAGCCTTCAGTGCCCGGCTCCTCCTGCCCTTCACCTCAAGGACCTTTCCTTGAGGCCCCTGTTTGCCTGCAGCAGGTCAGAGGTGCTCCGTGAGGCACAGCTGCGCTGTCAAACTCTTGTACAGGCCCTGCAAGGGACACAGGTGAAGTCACAGGTCCTGCCATGGCAGTGCCACTGCATTGGCACCGTGAGAAAAGCGTGATCACCACGGTGCAAAGGCACGCCCCGGTGTCCCCTGGGAGAAGGGGGGCATGGGGACACATTCCAGAGCCTGGAGCTCCACGGGGCCCAAACACAGCACCGGAGGGGTGACCCCAGCCACCAGCCTCCTCCCTGCTCTGCCCAGTGGCAGTGACCTTCAGAGTGGAAAGGGCTCTGCACATCACTTCCCTCTGTTTGACCAAATGGCATCCAACCAGCCAAGCCTTTCTGAATTACAGGACTGGCAAAGGGCTTATGAGTGACGCTCAGTTGCAATCCACCGATATTTTAAAACCAAAAGTTTCACCAACAATTCAAGGTCAACAGACAGTTCAGGGCCTTTTCCACTCTTTTCTTGAATAAGCTCTTGTCCGTGAGCTTTCTAGGGCAGGGATCTTATTTTGTTTCCACAGGATTCAACACAAATTCTGCTGCTAAACCAAGTAAAAGGAATCTTTGATAAGCACATCCCTCACTGAACTTTGTTCCTTCAGACAAGAGCCGAATACTTCCAACTCACCCCAAGAAAGCTCTTAAAACGTGGTAAGTTCACCCTCTGTTTACAAATGTGCAAAGTTATTTACTGCAAAATATTGACACAAATGAAAACTCATTTAGATTTGCCAAACTTTAGTTCTCCCTCACTCAGCAGCAGGGACTGTCCCTTCTGAAAAGCTCAGTTGTCTGGGAAGCAGGGGAAAGGCACAAGGGCAGCCGGATGGCAGCCCCACTGCAGCTCAGCTCTCCCGGCATAATTAGAAACTCTGAAGGCTGAGCTGGAAAAATTACATCTTAAGGACATTTATACCCAGGCACAGAGGTAGGAGAAGCAGACATTAAGATTCCCAGCACATGGGAATTCTTGTGTTCACGTGTCAGACAGAGATGGGCAGAAAGCAATTTACAGCAGCTGGTGAGTTTTAAATACATTGGTGCATCACAGCACAGGACTGAGGCAACAACCCCCCCACCCCTGATGACTCCAGTTCTGCAGGGAAAAGCCAGTTGGAAGAACCTGCAGAGGCTTTGCAAGAAGCAGCCTCTCTCCTTGCCCCAACCTGAGAGTTCCAGGCCTGCGGGAAAAGCTGCTTTACATGAGTCAGGAAGGAAAAGTGCATCTTCCCAATCCCTCACGGGAACAGGCATTGCCAGTGACCCTCCACCAGGGTCCAGGAGCAATTCTTAAATCCCACTTTGTACAGAAGCCCCTTCCTCACAGCACTTGTGTGTTCCTTCACTCGTGATAACACCAGAGCTCTTGCAAGAAATAAACTTGGAGCACGTGGGTTTGCTGCAGTGCTGCTCAATACCCACAGAGTCTGTCGTAAATTAAGGGAGGGAATAAGGAGCGCAAAGTAGCCTGGAAAGGAGCTCCATCCCCGCAGCCAAGCACAGAGCCTGCTGCTGCACTGCACTGCCTCTGCCTGAGCAGCACCAAAGAGTTAAAACAAATACACCCAGATATTTAATGGCTCTCTGCCCTTTGCAGTGGGGCACCAGGCACAGGATCCGTGACCTTCTCCAAAAATACATGCTGCCATTTGACCCAGCCCTTCAAAAACATTTCTATACCAGCCCCTGGAAACAGAACTGAAAAGTCAAGTAGCAACAAGCAAACTACAATTTAAGTCCCACTCCTTAAACATGTGGTGAAGCAGAGTCATCTGAGGCTCTGGTAGCAGCGCTGGCTGTAACCAGGGGATTTCAGAAGGCATCTCTCTCTGCAAGCTCATCAGCACTAGGAATAAACCTCCTTACATTTTATAAAGCTACTACTTTCTCAAGACACTTTACTCTTACTAAAAGAAAAGACTGTAGCAGGAGCAAATACCCCAGGCAGCCCAAAAAGCTAAAACTCGCTCTAAAACTCACTATGGCAGCCAGGAAAAGATCACTGCTCTCCAGATCAGAGGCTGGCATTAAAGGAAGAAATCAGCTGAAATATGGCCTTTCATCAGGCACAGCACAGTCGAGGTGCCAGAGGCACTGAATCTCTGCACTCAGGCTGGTCAGTACCTGGCTGAGGTTGTGTTCACCCTGCCTGGGGATCTGTCATGGGCTGCTGCAGGCACAGCACAGGAGTTTGAGGTGGCACTGGAGGTGCTGTGAGTTCCTGTTAATATTTAATGTGTGCTGAGGGCGCCTTCCCAGGTGTGCAAAGCAAGACTGAATTGCTGGAGCAGCAGAGGATGTAAGAGGAGAAATCCTCCCCCCACTTTGCACTCTGGTGTTATTTTGTCTTTTGGGACTCCTCCTGCCACTGCTCAGCACTGAAGGGGTCCTTGCCATCAACTTCCCTACAGCAGCAGGGCACCTGTTACACATCACCTGATTACCAGGCCAGAGACACCTCAGCACAGGGACTTCTGTCTGAAACCCACAGTTCTTGGATTTGTCTCATTCTTTCCCTCTACAGTCATTCTTGTTTTCCCTTGGCTGGTCAGTCATCACACCAGGTTTGTGGGGAGACATGAGGAGAGCCCTTTGGAGAGGCTCTCTGCCCACTCCTGGAGAGCAGAGCTCCAGGAATGTAGCGGCTCCCCCCACCTGTGCCACCCCTGGGGAGCCTGTTCTGTTCAGTTCTACAGCAGCCGTGTGCTTCTTCCTTCGGGCAGAGACTGATATTTATTTATGCTGAGAACCTTTCCACAGGCCCAGATGTAGGAACACCCTGGCACATTTGCTGCCCCTCGGTGATTTACACCAAGCCTGCTCTTCACTCAGTTACTTTTCCTTTGTTCCTATTCTACCAGTTAGAGAGTTCTCCATGAATGCCACGAACTCATGCATAAGTGCTGTACAAATGAATTTCTTCTGTGCAAATGAGTCTCCTTGCTCATTAAGATGATGTAAGGAAGAGAAGTAACAGGGTGTGAGTGTGCTGCACAGAGTCTGCATTAAATCACACAAAATTCAAGGTTTTGGCCTTACATCTGACTCCCCTTGTGCCTCCATGACTTGGGGCCAGAGACATCTCTGAAGGAAGATATGAGTTTCATTGAATTTAAAGGAACAGCTGGGAGCTGAGGGTACCAGGGGCTTGTCTCTGCCATCAGCTGGTACTGTGTGACCTTGAGAGATCACACTTCTCTCTGTGCAGGGGATAACACTCACCTTTCCTACAGATCAGAGTGACTTTTCTCAGTCCTTGTGCAAGCACACGATAAAAGCCCACCCCAATTACAGATCTAATCAGTGTAAACATGCACTACTACTCTCAAACAGAGTGGCAGACACCAGTAATTGCCTCAGCCTCAGCAGGGACCAGAACACCTTTCCCAGTGTCAGGAGACATCACTGAAACAGGGAAGTCAAATATTTAGTCATTTCAGATGCTGCTAATGTCACCCAGCATCAACTGCAGGCTGCAGCGAGGCTCTGGCTCGGGTGTGCTGTGAGCACTGACTGCTGAGCAGCCTCCCCCAGACACGGAATATCAAACCCAGATCTGCAGGGATTTCAGCACAGCTGACTTCACTGCCATTGCAACAGAACTGATAATTGCTCAAACTGCATTTTTTCCCCTTGCCCCATACAGTTCCCAAGACTCTGGAATTGCTAAGAAGCTACATTTCAATTAATAGATATTTTTGCACTAGGAAAATGCAAGCTGCTAGCAGGCATTTATGGCAAAGTGAATTTTTTTTTTACTTTAGAGTTAAAATAAACCAACCAGTCCTTGCGCCATTAATAAATCAGACTGCACATGCCTCCAGAAAAAGCAAGTTAAACTTCTGCAGCAAGAGGCTGTGCTGACACATCCCCATGCAAATTCAACTTTTGACGACTGTAGAAAGGCAGCAACGCCTGGAGGTCATGAGGCCGCTTTCCTCAGCTCCTCCAAGGCACTTTCCGCGCTCGGCCCAGCAGGAACAGGGCACGCTCTGCTGGGAGGGGGCGGCTGGGGCTCAGCTGCGAGCCCGGGCGCTGCAAGGCACGGCAGCTCCGTGAACGTGCTGCTCGGAAACGCGGGGTAAAGGGAACCATCTGGGCTGCAGAGCCCCGGGCGCGGCGGGAGCATCCCCGGCCGGGGCTGCTGCTCTGCGGATCCCTCGGCGGAGAAGCGCCCGGGCACCTCCGCACTCTTAAAGCGGCAGCGCCGCATTCCCCCCGCTCCGGGCGGGGGCCGGGGACAGCGGGGACGCGGGGACAGCGGGGACACGGGCGGGGCAGCGCCGGCACAGCGGGGCAGCTGCGGGAACTTGGCGTCCCTGAGCGCTGCAGCAGCGGCAGCGCGTCCTGCTGCACTCCTGCAATGCTCCGCAGCCAGCGCGGGGCTCGGACTGCAGCACAACTGCACCAGCAGCCAGCCGGGAAATCCCACCACCGGCATGCAAAACCACAGGTCCTCGCCAGTCCCTCCACTGGCTTTGCTTCTGAGGGTTTTGGTTGGTTTTTATTATTATTATTATTATTATTTGTTATCTGGTTTTGTCGGCTTGTTTTTTTTTTAAAAAGACGAGGAAAAAAAAAAAAAGCGTCCAATGAATCATTCTCCCCCAANAAAAAACGTCCACTGATTCAGCTTCCCTCATACTGGTCCCAAGGAGAATTTAAAAGGCAGAAAGGAAATGAACTGAATGAAGTTTGATTAGCAAGCACACAGCAGAAGTTGCACTTTTTAAGCTTTTATCAATCATAAAAGACAGCCCTGCAGGAGGAAGGACTGCAGCCTCCTTAAAATACCTCCCCTCCTAAAAGAGCATGCAAAGGAACGAGCTTCCATTAAACCGCGTTAGGAAACCTCCTCTCCCTCCCAAGTTGTCTCTTCTTACCCCGAATCCGCCCTGAGGAGCTCTGCTTGCCCAGGGATGCAGCGTTGTCTGGAGCAGCAAAAGTTGCAGACGCTTCTCCGGGAGGGAGGCAGGACCTGGCAGAAGTGGTGTCAGACGGGTGCTTGCACTGAAGTGATGCCGGGAGAGCCCGGAGCTGCTCAGACAGGCGAGGAAAAAAACGGGGGAGGGGGAGTTAAAAAGTCTTAAATCCCTGACACTGCAAGAACCCTGATCCTATAGGATTGGGTGTAAAACGCCGGCACCTGCTCCCTGTGCAGCCCGATTTCCCAACAAGGTGGGGACTCAGGCATTTGATTGCTGCCGGGTTTTCTCACCTGGAGATGTTGCTCCTCCAAGAGCAAAAGCGAAAAGCAAACCAGACATCTGCAGAAGCCTCTGAAATGCACTCTGCTCCCACCTGAGCTGGTCTCAATTTGGGGAGCAGGCTGGAGCTCACTCAGGAGTCAGCAGTGCCTTCTCTGGTGTGAGGTGCAGGGAATGCGCTCTTTAATTGTGCCAGTGAGGACAGGGGGTGACAGAAAGAACAGGGGAAAATTTCATCCTCTATGGCATTGCTAAGAGGTCTTAGCCACATTAAGAATTCAGACAGAAGCTGCAAGTATAAATAATAAATGTGAAAAAAAAATAAAGCAAACACCCCAAACAAAAAGCTCACACATCCCCCAAGCACTTGACATTTTTTTCCTGATACACACCACAGTGCAACACCTCATCCAAAGACCTGGCACTAACTTAAGCTAAACTACGTTGCTTTAAACCAGCTCAGGCCTAGAAATGTTTTCTGCCCTGTGTAATTTAATTCCTGCCTCTTATTGGTTTGACAAGGTGCTCAGTTCATCCCCAGCTATTCCATTGATTCAGGCCCTGGAAGGCTGCAGCCAGTGATGCTGTGCAGACCTTGCATTCCATGGGGATCCAGCCCATTTTCATGGCAGAGCACAGAGACAACAGGCACCAGTCCATTTTCTGTTCCATGGAAGTGTCCAGAGGAACAAGTGTTCAGAGAATACACTTGACTTTCGTCCTGGAATTACCAAGCACAGGGAGTCCTGGTTTTCTAGTTCTGGTCTTCAGTGAGACTGAGGCAGGGGAAACCACTCTGAGCTCAAGGTTATTGAAGGTCATTTCCAGGGGCACAGAGCATTTAAAACATTTGGGCAAGAGCTCTGCGACGTGCTGGCTCTGGAACCAACAGTTGCAAAGGGATAATTTTGAAACATGTTAATTTTTCATCTACACACTCCAATGCATCACAGCAAAACACCAAGTGTACCTCAGGGTCAATCTCAATTTATTACTGCCTTTTGCTATCCTCCTTGAAAGCTTTCAGATCAAGTTTTCAGATCTGCTGATTATCTGCATCTGGGAGAGTCCTGGCGCTGCCCTGGAGCCTTTTCTCCCCTTTCACCGTCATTGCTTTTCCATTTGGAGATTAGTTTCTTGACTGGACACTCACACCCATCAGCTGCACAACCCAATGCACAGGATGCCCGTTCCTTGCCTGGAGAGATGGAGATCCAAGGCTGCACCCAGCACTGCACTCATCCCCCTCTGCAGAGGTCTGGATCGGATTTTACTCCTTTACACCTGTTGCTAAAGGTGACACACTTAATAATCCTGGTTTTGCACCACCCCAGAAGAACACAGAGAGACAAACCTGGGTACTCAGCACTGTGGTTCCAATTCCTTGTGCCCTGCTGCCAGCACTGCACTGCTGCAGCTCCTGCATGGCAGAGGAGCATTCACAGCAGGATGTTCCCAGCCTGCCCCACCGTGGCACCTGAAAGTGTGCTGAGACCAGCAGCAAGGAGAGACTCCCCTGAATGGCAAGAATATCTCACTGACATTTTACCTACCTTTGCCTAGGCTTAGGAAACACTGATTTAATTGCTTCAAGGCCACGGAGCCCACAAAGCAGAAACACAGAGTTAATCTGCAGCAGACAGGATGAGGAGAAGCACCAGTGCAGAGCCTGGCAGCCCCAGTGCCCGGGCTGCGTGCAGGGTGCCAGGAATGCAGCGCACAACACGTACCATCCCAAACTCTGCACCAATTCCCTGCTGCACCACAGTCCATTTATAGTAACATGCTCATGCATTTTGGTGCATTTCACTTTGCTGTAGGAGAACGAGGATGTTACGGTGAAGGATTTTGGTTTTAAGCTTTATCAGTGAGTCTAATCTTAATAGGACACAGAGAGAAGAGCAGAGGGACATGTTCTCAACTTCGCCTTCCCATTCAGCTGTCAGATGCTCAGAGAAAACCCCTGACTTTCCACAGCTGCATTTGTGCTCTGAGTGCAGCAGCCTGTACATGCAGTGCAACCCTGCTCTGCTGCAGTATGGGTCAGGAAACTGATAACCAGCAGAGTAATGCCCCGTGTGAAGTTCTAAGGCTCAGTGTGCCACCCTTAATCAATCAATATTTATCTAAGATACAGTAACTATTAAACTCCAATCGAGTACATTTGGGGAAACTTCAGTTAACGATGACAGCACTTCCTACATGCCCGTCTTGTGTCTACCTCTGACGCCACAAGCCAAGAAAAGCAATTTCTGTCAAAAGCTGTCAGTCCAGCCAGGCAGCAACACCAGGTGCCCACCTAGGGCTTCTTTCTGAAGTGAATGGACAGATCATGGCGCAGACCCAAAGCTGCTGAAGCTCTGAATCAGTCTGGACCACACTGAGGGCAGTTCATGCCAGAGAATGCACAAGGATGGTTTTTCTTAACAGCACAGGCAGAGAGGAGGCAGCCCCTTCAGCCATGAGCTACCTTTGCTCCTTGAGCAGACAGATTTCAGCCCATCTCTGCATATTTATGTGCGCAACAATGGGAATCAGTCATTGCTTTATGACTGCTTTTTCTCAGCTAGGACAGGCACAAGTCACTCCTCTGGTTAATGCACCAGGAGCCCTCAGGAGGCACAGCATTGTCTTTGGCTCAGCAAAGCTGCCTGACGTGCTCTGCCCCCATGCACAAGAGGAACCTCACGTTTCCCCATTTTACAGTGAAGAAACAGCATGTTTAGCCCATAACCTCCATTTTCATCCTCATTTACTCCAAGACTGAGGAAGAGACAGAAGGCAGCTTGTCCCAGTGCAGGAATACCTGGGGAAGATGCCAGCACTCCATCTTTAATCTGCTGATCAAGCCGATGAGAGCATCACTTCCTTAGCACAAAAGGCAGAACGCAGGCACAGCTTACTTGATTGATCAGTTCTGTTTGGTTCAAGCAGGGTACTTGGTGAAGATGAGCTCTCCTCCTCCCCACCCCCAGCTCCTTGCCCCCTGCCCCTGCTTTTATGGAGTTTTCAGCTGTGCCCTGGATGCTGCAGGGTGCCCGAGTGCACCCCCAGTGCAGCAGGGCCCCCCTGGTCCCGGGGACGGGGCTTTGCCCTGGGCACCAAGTCGTGCTTCAGTCCCATGAGTGGCTGGGGAAGCAGCAGAGAGGGGCTGGAAGGAGCCAGCAGTGCCATCCTCACAGCAAGGCAGATGTGTTCACTCCCCACTCCAGCTGCACACCCCAGTGGCATCCCCTGGACGAGGTTTTTGTCATTTAAAAGCCACAGTCTAGAGAGGAAAGCCAACGAACAATAGAAACAAAAGCTGTTAAGAGGCGGCATTACTCTAATACTCTCTCACCTTGGAGTGTCTCAGCTGTACTTTGACGCTAAGCTCTTTAAGAGCTGAGCTGGCCAGGCAGAACACCAGAGCAGTGGGATCTGGGGAATGCTGCTCCTGTCTGGAGCAGCTTTCCAGCCTCTAAACTTAGTTTGGACACACAGAAGTGGCATTGGTTAAGACCAAACAGGCCAAAGTATTTAAATCCAAACTTCTTAAACTGGACTGGAGATTTCTCTCTGTCAGGCTGAGCACACCTAACCACAAACCAGCTCCATGCTCCAGAACTCGTTCAGCAGGTAAGTCCTTCACTTGCCCCAGCAGCCATAACAAAGCCCCTTTTTCTTGTTCTCCCCCACGCCAGTTTAGGAACTGCTGTTACCATTTCTGCAGTCTGGTTTTCGAGAAGCCACAAGACAATAATTTTATTTTCTAAGAACCCCAGCTGCTGTACAGCTGTTCCTTATTGCTTTACAGCAGAAGTTAACAGCTTTTCTCAAAGCCACGTGAACTTGATGGCCTAGAACTCGAGAGCTTTCCTGGAAGCTCGTCCCCCAGCACAGCCCCTGACCCAGCTCCACCAGCCCTGCAGCAGCAGCAGCAGCACCACACAGGGCTCCCAGCTCACGGAACAACGCAGGAGAACCGAGGAACTAAAGCATCCCCAGGAATGACTCATTTACAGCCACATCTACAGTTCATTGGCAGTAAACACGGCTGCAGAGGCTGATAAATTTGGCAGGTACCAGGCAAGTTTCCTCTACGGTTACCTCACCAAAATCTTGCCCTACTGAAGCTCACTTTGCCTCTTCAGAGCAGTGCAAACCCCACCCCAGCTCAGTGTCACCTCTCCACACCTCGAGTCTGGTCTGCAGCTGCAACACCAAAGGGCAACAAGGCCCCACTCAGCAAACTCAATTTTTAAAAAGTTTTACAGTTTTCCTACTCCTAAACAAAGAACCCCTTGCTGTGGAATGGATTTCCACTGCAATGCCAAAACACAGCCTCTGGCCTGGGTTTATAGGGGCTCTGAATTGATAAGCTGCTCGCTCCAGCTTAATGCCTCCTCCTCTGAAACACCATCTTTAAACACCACCCAGAACAGCTCTTTTCCTATAGAGCTTTTTATTTGCTTGTAGAACATTGTTTCCTTAATGTCCCTTTCCTTGCTAGCTGCCTTTTATTCCTCTATTGACATCACATGTCTCATCTGTCACAATGGACCTTTTTCCCTTAAAGGTACATGCAGCTGAGGAAATCTGAAAAGGCTTTGACAAAAGCATATTCTGATCCAAACCACCATCCGCACAAAATCTTACTTGCCCCAAATTATGAGATTTTAGAGCTCCTTAATGAAACAGCTGAGATATTTTTAACATGGTCAAAAAACCTATTTTATCTTCTGACCTTCAGCTCAGAAATAGCTGCACTATTTTTCTTTTTTTCAGTTTTTTTTTAAAAAAAAGACTGTGTAAAGCAAACCACCCCTACAACTTCAGCCTCAATATTTAAAGTTTGGCATCATATAACTAGCTGAAAACATGGTCTCTCAACAGGAGATGTTAAACAACTGCAACTACTCCCAACTTCCAGCTCTGTCTATAATGATAACAAGCTTAAGTGATCAGGGCCTCAGCTGTTCATCTCATCCCACGTGCCAGAAATATGCAGCAGGGAGATCTGCTCTTCAGTGATTCCTGCTAAAGTAGGTGGCAACCCCCCTTTTTCTTCCAGAGCAGAACACAGATTAGAGCAGGGGATTCCCAGGTACCTCCTGTCCCTGCCTGCTGCACCCAGACAGGCCCGGGGCAGCTTCTGAGAGCTGAGCTTTGCCACCAGGGCATCCAGGGGTTAAACACAGAGCTGCGGGACGCAGCCCTGCTGCCTGAGCTGCTGGCTGAACGTGCAGAGGTGTCCACAGAGGGGCGAAGGGAGGTCTCCAGACCGGGCTGTCTGTCCAGCTGCCCCTTCCAGGTGAGTTCTTTCCTCCCTGACCCAGTTTGGGTGGCTCAGTTGCACCGTTTGAGCCGTGCCTGTGCCGGATCCTCTCTGGGTTTCGTCCTCCCGGCCCAAAGCTGCACCAGCAGCACGGCTGGAATCACAGAGCAGGGTCCCCCGACCCAAAGGCAGACCGCTGCTCCTGCAGAGCATCCCCGCTGCTCACAGGTGTCACTCTGGCCTCTGCAGCGCCTCTCACACGCGCTGCTGGAATAACTGCCACAGCAGATCCGTGGAAGTTACAGAACTGAGGAGCTATAGTGTGAATAAAATTCAGAGTTACGTCGTGGGAGCACAGAACGGTCTGGGTTGGGAAGGACCTTAAAGATCACCCGGCTCCAACCCCCTGCCATGGGCAGGGACCCCTTCCACTCGGTCGGGTTGCCCGTGCCACATCACACTTGGCGTTGAAGGTTACCAAAGCCCTGGTTTCGGTCAAGGTTTTGCTGTAATGGTGCATTCCGAGCATTTCCAGCCCAAATACCCGAAAGGAGAACGCACCCCACACCCATCCCTGCGGACACGCCCGATGCGACCCCCAGGCGTGGAAAGGGTGCGAGCGCAGTGTCCGGGCGCATTCCCAGCTCCGGTGCTGGGCGAGGTCCGGGCGGGGTCCGTGTCCCCCCGGGGGCATTCTGTGTCCCCGTGTCGAGAGCCCCGCAGCCCTGCGGGATTTTCCTCCCTCCCGAGCGCCGGCGCCAGGCGCGAG
>WAAG01076276.1:176875-192000 GCA_013390105.1 Tichodroma muraria | reverse complement strand
GGGGGTTGTGACAGCCGCTGTCACTCGGAGCTCATCCCTGTCACAGGTGGGGGGGCTTATCCCTGGCACACGGAGCTCATCCCTGGCACCCGTGAGCTCATCCCTGGCACCCGTGAGCTCATCTCTCGGATTCCGTGCACTGCCCACGCACTGGGGTGGTTTCCTCACGGTCCCCCTGTCCTGCTTTTCCAGGGTTTTGGAAGCGGCTGCTGTCACGATGCTGGGGCCAGAGCACACCATGTGAGGCTGAGTCAGAGCCAGAAGGGCCAAACAGGAATTCGTGCACCTCTCAGCTTGCTTTTAATGTAAGTCTCCTCATTAAGCCTCGGACTTTTCCAGAAGCTGATGATGAGGTTGTTCCTGTCCTGATGTTTGCAAGTACAGAAGACCAGTAGGGTTTCCCCAGTTGTCAAAGAATCTCAGAGCCCTTTCCTTCATGCGTTACCTTCGTGCGTTACCCTGTGGGAACTCCAGGCCGTGCTGCATTTATCATAGAATCATAGAATATCATCAGCTGGAAGGGACCCACAAAGGTCATCAAAGTCCAGCTCTTTTGGTTGTTCATCTGGTAATTATTTTTCAGTGGGGATACAGCAATAACAAAAAATACCTTTTGCATTTTTTCCACAAAGACCTGAAATGAGCTCCTGTCGAACGGGAGCTCCAGTAGCTGTGCAAGGGAATGCACAGCCTGACTGCTGGGCCAAGCTCTTATGTGTTTTATGTGGATCAGGCCCAGGAGTCTTTCCCTGAAGCCTGACTGAGTAACCTTGTTCTGGCTGGCTGGGGGATTTTTGGAGTATTATTTTTTAATGTGAGCAGTGGTGATTAGCTGATACAGAAGCAGTAAACAAACACTGCTGGGTTTTCTGAGCTTATTCTGTGCAGTGTAGCTCAATATTTTGCAATTGGGAGGGTTGTGAAACTGGCTTTCCCTTGGTTTGGGAATACACGTGACTGTGGCTGAATCTGCCAGGAAGTTCCCTGGCTAATTAATTCCCTCTTTTCTATGGGTCTGGAGCAGCATGGCCCACCCAGACCCTTCCCATTCCTCACTGGGTAACTGCTCCTTGGCTGCAGCACAGCAGGGGCTGCCAGGGTGCAGCGGGCAGCATGTCAATGCCTCTGCTTCCTGGAACAAAGGTTGCTCAAGAAGTGTAAATACCCCTTTATTGCACTGAGAAACTTTGTCATCTGCGGTATAACTCCACGGCAGGGGAGGGGAAACCAGATAATCATTTATTCTGCAGGCAGAACCTCAGGAGTGCCCCTTTGCAACTGCCAATGCTGCTGGCTGGATTCTTCAGTGGGTCCATGGAGCTCAAACAGCGAGAAAAGAAGGGAGGGAGGGGAGACAGCCACAACAGAGGGCTGGGGAGAGAGGAGTTAATCTTACAGACTACATTACAGCTTGTTGCAGCTGTCTGTGAGCAGGAATTGGCACACTTGCCTGTGTTTTACCTGCTCACAAACAGCAGCCAAAGGCTTCAGCACAGCCGGTGGGGCAGGGCTGCGAGCAGGGATGTGCTGCGACATTGCTGGGACATTGCTGGCTCAGGCACTTTTGGTTTTTCCTCTGTTGTAACTGGGTCTTTCCTCTCATTTCCCAGGAAGGGAACAACCTGCCTTATCTGTCCTGCACACCCAACCACTGATCAGAGACACCCAGTCACAGGAGGAGTGAGATCGGCACTGCGAGAGGCTGTGCAGGAGAAAAATTTCCAGCTGCTTTTGCCACCGTGGCCTCTAAAACTCCTGTGTTACAGGTGAGTCTGCTGGAGAGAGAAACACAAGATTTCTACAGACCAGTTCAAGCTGCAGACAGGGAGAGATACCCAGATGTTCCTTGTAATTATTTAGTTATTATCATTTATTGATCAGAGCTCAAAGTTTTTAAAGAAGTAAATTACACTGTGTGCTGTGAAGACTGTGGTCCAACTAAACACAGCTTCAGAAAATGACATTAAGGGAGGGAGATAGCCAATGTGAGAGCTGCTGAAATAATACCTGATGTAATGAGAGCAGCACAGTGGTTTAGTCACCCATGCAGGAGTGACTAAACCTCTCTTCAGTGACATTACATCTCTTGAGATGCAAAGTCATTGCTGTGTTTCTTAGTGTAAGTGCTTAATGTGTCTTTTCTCTCAAAAAAACCCCCAACTTTATTTTGAATAAATAAGCGTGAGCAAAGGGACTTTTTGGCCTGGCTGCAGTGGTTTGAATGGGCACTGAGTGGAGAAGAACAGGACCTGCTCTTCACTGGTGGAGGTTGCAGGAGGCAGAACACAAACCCCAGACACAGCCACCATGAGGCAGCATCTAGACTGGCTCACGTCAGTCTGAGGACTGAATTTCTTCCCCAGAGTGGTTTTATCACACCAGTCTTCCCGTAGCCATTAGAACCCAGTTCAGTGGTGCTGCACACGAGTCATTAAGCAAAAGAAGAGCCTGGGACTGCCAGTGGTCATGTTTGTCCCTGAGCTGCTCTGGCAATATTGACATGAAGCCATGCCAAGGCAGCCCAGCACTGTTTGAGCAAAGTCCCAAACAGGACGTTGGAAGCAGGATTCAGTGTGCAGCCACGTATGCTCAGTGTGCAGGCACGTGTGTTCCTTTGTGGCCAGCTCTGGGATTTGCATGGAAATGGGTTTCAGCTTCCCTGTGCACGGGCACTGATGCCCTGTGGGAACAGTGCACATGCTGCCAAAGACCTTCAGCACACCCTGCCTTCCACTTCTGGGGTGCAGAAGGAGGCTTCAGGTTTGCCAAGAACCCAAATTACTGCCTTGATTCAGATCATGGAATAGAGGAGAGGCTGTTGGGTGGAGGATTCAGGCAGAAGCCCCTGACTCTTCTGGCTCTTCTTCTTGTGTTGTGTTTTGCAGTGCTGCAGGATGGATTGATTTGGGGTTTTATTCCTGACCTCTAGGGTTCCTGGTTCTATCTCTTCTCCCCAAGATGCTGGGAAGGGTCCTGTGCATGGTGTTGTTCGTGGGAGCCTTCCCATGCCCAGCTGGAGCATCCCAGGGCCACATCTCCGTGGTCTTGCTGGGAGCCACGGGTGATTTGGCCAAGAAGTATTTGTGGCAGGGTCTATTCCAGCTCTACATGGACCAAGTGAGCAGTGGCCACAGCTTCACATTCCACGGGGCTGCCCTGGCAGCTCTGGAGCCTGGGCAGAGGCTGATGTTTGACGTGCTGAAGAAGCTGTCCTGTCACCCCGACCAGGCTCCCAACAGGTGTGCAGTGCTCAAGGACCAGTTCCTGAAGCTGAGCCAGTACCACCAGCTAAAGACTGCTGAGAACTACACAGCTCTGAACAGAGAGATCGAGGCCCTGCTTCGCCAGGAGGGGCTGAGGGAGGCTGGGAGGATCTTCTACTTCTCCGTGCCACCGTTTGCCTACACAGAGATCGCCCGGCTCATCGACAGCAGCTGCCGGCCCCCCGCCGGCGCCTGGCTGCGCGTGGTGCTGGAGAAGCCCTTTGGCCACGACCTGGAGTCGGCCCAGCAGCTGGCTGCAGAGCTGGCAGGCTTCTTCAGGGAGGAGGAGATGTACCGGGTGGACCATTACCTGGGCAAGCAGGTGAGCAGGGCACAGCCCCTGACAGTCTGAGGGACTCGGTGCCTGGGAGACTCTTGGTGCCAATTCTGCATCTGCTGAGAGCATTGTTCCCCTCCCAAATCCATGCAGAGCCTCTCTTTGTGTTCCAGAGCCTCCATTTGCTTCTGGAATCCTGTCCTGATTCTCTGTCCTGTGCTGCTGTCCATCCTCTGGGCGAGCAGAGGAACGTGCAGACCAAAGCAGGGTTTTTTCCTGTTGGAGTGATGAGGGTCCCCTCTGCAGAGCAGGGCTGGGCTGTAGGGCTGGGCTCTGTGTGCCTGGAGCAGAGATGCAGAACTCCTCTGGCCTCCTCCCCAAGGTCAGGGCTTTGGTTTCGCTGAGTAAGCAGCACCTGTCCTCTCACAGCTCCACATCTCATTACACTCGGGCCTCTCTGCTTAGCCATGGCTTCTGGAAGCACCCCTTCATTTGATATGATAAGGAGCTGATGGGATGTTAGTTGTGTGGGATGCTTAGGGGAAGGTTTCTTCCTGCCCTGTGCTGCTCTCTGGGCGGGAAGGATTGCTGCAGGTACAGCTCAGGATGTGGAGCTGCACTGTCCCAGAGGGGATGTGTTCAAGGACATGCCATCCTTGTTTCTCAGGAATGTGATGCCACACTTTACAGGCAGCCTGTTCCAGCCATGGCAATGTGGCCAGGTTTTACTCAGAAGTTGCATGCCCAGCTGCAAGGAGAGATCCCCACTAAGAGGGGGGATTTCTTCTCTTCTGTTTTTGGGGGTTTATTTTGTCTCCCCAAAAGAGCAGATGGCTTTAACAGTGTAAGCATCTGAACTGATGTGTTTCAGCACTTTGGAACCTTACATTAGTTGCAGGGTGGTCTGACTCAGCCCTTTGTCCTCTGACAGATATAAACTGAGTGCTCTGCAGTTTGTAGTTCAGCCTTTTCACAGGAAACCTCAAAATGCCTCGGAAAGACCTTTAATGTCTGCTCTGGAGAGTCACTGGCGACCCTACTGTGCATCATGCAGGCTCTCCTGGTGCTTTCCTCTTCTCTGACCCACTCTGCTCTGCTGCCTGTCTGCTGGATGGGGCAGTGAGGCAGAGGCACTGTGGGAATCTGCTGAGTTTTTATTGGGTCTTTGAATTTTTCCCCTCACAGGCTGTGGCCCATATCCTGCCTTTTCGGGATCAGAACCGACAGTTTCTGGACCCAATTTGGAACCGACATCATGTGGAAAGAGTGGAGGTTGTCTTGAAGGAAACTGTGGATGCTAAAGGTTGGTGAGGCGAGTGTGCAGAGTGTGCAGGGTGAGTGAGTGACAACTGGCAGGTTTGTTAATAACGGGGAGGTGGCCCTTGAGGTGGTGCTGGTACAGAAATAAAAAAGGAACGGGTGAATGGTGTGTTGCTCCCTGGAAACAGAGAGAGACTCTCCTACACTTCCTGTGCTGGAGACTGACTCGCTTCCAGGTAGTGTTGCTGCCTCCAAGAACAAAATTCATCTGGGAGCAGGGGCAGAACCCCCCACCTTTTTCTCCTGCAGAGCTCTGGGGGCATTGCTGACCTTCCTATCTCAATTCTTGGTAAACAGCACTAGATTTGGAATTGCTGCAGTCTAAGGCCACTTCAGCTCAGTGCAGCAGTAATGTGGTTGTTGTAGCAAGAACCCTTTTGTGTTGCTGTCCTGTCAGAGGCCAGGCTCACCCCGAGTGTGCCTTTGTGCTGTTCTCTGCGAGCTGCTCCTGCATCTCCTGCCTGGCTGCTTCTGGTCCCTGGGTCAGTCTGGGTTTCTCTGCCTGTTTCTCTCCCCACCTCTCTGTAGTAGGAAGAGCACTGCAGAGGGACAGTCCCAGCCCAGAGTGGCAGCGTGGGTCGCCTGCTGAAGGACACGGCTGCACTGCCTCCCTGCAATGCTGCAGCATCCGTCCCCTCTGCAGTGCTCAGCACAAAGCTCCAGGCTGGGCTGCCATCCACAGCACTTCTGGGCACAGCAGGTGTCCTGGCTTCTGCACCATCAGGACTGCTTCCCCACTCGCTTGCCTCTGCATCCCTCCCTCAGCCACCACAGACTCAGTTAATGCAATTTTATCAAACTTGGGGTGGTAATCTTTGGTTTGGCAGCCCAGAGCTCACCTGAGCCTGTTTGTGGGAGAGGGATGCATGGCAGAGAGATTAAGGGAGAACAGCACTGTCTGTGCACAGCCCCAGCTACTCCCTGTGCCCTTCCCTCTCTGAACAGCTTTGTAATTTGTCACTTGATGTCTTTTTTCCCCTGTGCAGCTTCAGCTGGCAGCCTGGCTCCCAGCAAGTCTGCAGCATTGATTCCATTAATGAATGTGCCTTTGGATTAGAGCGGGGGAGATAAATTATCAGTAGGGGAAGCCTGTGGTCGTGATGCAGCCTGCTGCTGATGCAGCCAGCTGCTGCTGACACACAGCCTTGAGTCACCCCAGAAGTGCACTGTCCTTCTCCCACTGTTCCCACCTGCATGAGAAGCCAGGCAGGGAAAGGGAAGCGTGGCTCTGCGCATGAAATTTTGTCTCCCAAGGGCATGGCTCAGCCAGAGCCTTCTGAGGACAGGAAAACCATCTAGTCCTGCTACAGCAGTAGGCAACTTCCACTAGGACAGGTTGCCCAAAGCTCTGTCCAACCAGACCTTGAACACATCCAGTGACAGGACATCCACAGCTTCCCTGAGCTTGATTGCTTCAGGTTGATTGCTGGGTGGGGAGGAGAGGAGCTTGGAGCTTTGCTCTCCCTGGCACCCACGTTACGATGCAGACAAGGGCACCACATCACCTGAGCAGCATTTTGCCTCCTGTGCCCAGGCCGCACCAGCTTCTACGAGCAGTACGGGGTCATCCGGGACGTGCTGCAGAACCACCTCACCGAGGCCCTCATGTTCCTCATCATGGAGCTCCCTGCCAACGTCAGCAGTGCCCAGGAGGTGGTGCAGCAGAAGCTGCAGGCGTTCCAGTCCCTGTGGGGCCTGGAGAGGAGCAGTGCCGTCCTGGGGCAGTACCAGGCCTACGACAGCCAGGTGCAGGAGGAGCTGCAGGAGGCACGGGGCTATGTCAGCACCACACCAACCTTTGCAGGTAGAGTTTGGGCTGGGCCCTGGCGAGAGGAGCAGTCAGAGCTGAGGAGAGCAGGAGATGTGAGCCCTTGCATGCAGTATCAGCTCCGTGGCTGTGGGGCTCACTGCTGACTCAGGGATGTCTCCAGGCATCCACCAACATGGTCGCTGGGAGCTGGACAAGGTAACACTCTTGTCCTGTCCGTTAACCAATGATCCAGGGAATGGAAAGTGTAAGAGCTAAGGCCCATTATTATAAAATCGCTGCATTGTTTTTAGAAGTGGCCTGTAAACTCCTTTGCCTTTTCACAGTCGAGTTGCTCTCTGCAGCTGAGGGGGTAAAGCTTTGTTCTCTGTGATAAGTGAACCACGAGGCCATCTCTAACCATGCTGGGAACATGAAGAGAATTGTCTAGATGATGATCATGCTCAGAAACTGCAAGGTTTCCTGCAAGATGGAAGGAGGCTGAACGATGTTGGGATCTAAACAACATTGATCCCAACAATCCCAAGTGGGTTAGCTGGGAGAAAGCACGGCAGAGGAGCTAGAGAGAGTGAGAATCATAGAATGGCCTGGGTGGGAAGGGACCCTTAAGATCATCGAGTTCTGGGTAGGGAGTGAAGTCGTGGAAGGGCTGAATGTGGAACTAGAGGCACAGAGGCCACCAAAGGAGCTGAGGGGTAATGGGCAGGTGATGGAGATGCCCATGAGTGTCTGGTGCTCAGCTGGGTCTCTCTTGTTGCAGGAGTGCTGATCCGCAGCGACAGCCTGCGCTGGGAGGGGGTCCCTTTCCTCCTCACCTCGGGGAAGGCTCTGGATGAGCGGGTGGGCTACGCCCGTGTCCTCTTCAAGAACAGGGCCTACTGCACTCAGAGTGGCACTC
Source organism: Tichodroma muraria (assembly GCA_013390105.1). Lineage (NCBI taxonomy): Eukaryota > Metazoa > Chordata > Aves > Passeriformes > Sittidae > Tichodroma > Tichodroma muraria. Next base: position 184,474 of record WAAG01076276.1, on the reverse strand, counting down.
TGAGGGATGCAGGGCACAGCCAGTGTAAACCCAAGCAGATCATCTTCTACTTCGGGCACGGTGCCCTCAACACCCCTGCGGTGCTGGTGAGCAGGAACCTCTTCCAGCCTGTCATGCCCAAAGACAGCTGGAAAGAAGCAGAGGCTCGGCCAGACCTGCATGTCTTTGGACAGCCTCTGTCTGATTTCTACATGTACAGCCCTGTGAAAGAGAGGGATGCATATTCTGTCCTCATCTCCAACATCTACCACGGCAGGAAGGATTTCTTCATCACCACGGAGAACCTGCTGGCCTCCTGGGCCTTCTGGACACCCCTGCTGGACAGCACGTCCCGCCAGCCCCCGCGCCTCTACCCTGGGGGCGTGGAGAACCAGCACCTCCTGGACTTTGAAATGGTGAACGGGGGAGTGGCGTTCACCCTGGCAGAGCCAGGGCAGCTGCTGAACGCCGGCGGGCAGATGCCAAGTGATTTCAGGGCAATCCAGTCCAAATTCCGGCACAGTCCCCTGGTCTCAGCGTGGGCCGAGGACCTGATTTCCCAGCTGGCGTCCGACATGGAGGAGGCAGCGGTGAGGAGCGTGGCTCGCTCGGGGCAGTTCCACCTGGCCCTGTCGGGCGGCTCCAGCCCCGTGGGGCTGTTCCAGCGGCTGGCCAGGCACCACTACGGCTTCCCCTGGCAGCACACGCACGTGTGGCTGGTGGACGAGCGCTGCGTGCCCCTGACCGACGGCGAGTCCAACTTCCTGGGCCTGCACAGGCACCTCCTGCAGCACGTCAGGGTGCCCTACTTCAACATCCACCCCATGCCCGTGCACCTCAACCGGCGCCTGTGCGTGGAGGAGGACGGCGGCGCCGAGCTCTATGCCAAGGACATCGTGGCCCTGGTGGCCAATGCCAGCTTCGACCTGGTGCTGCTGGGGGTGGGCACGGACGGGCACACGGCCTCGCTCTTCCCCCGCTCTGAGAACGGCCTGGAAGGGGCTCCCACCGTGGTGCTGACTGAGAGCCCTGTCAAGCCTCACCAGAGGATGAGCCTCAGCCTGCCCCTCATCAACAGGGCCAGGCAGGTGTTTGTCCTGGTTTTGGGCAAGGGCAAGCACGACATCACCACCCTGCTCAGCAGAGTGGGCCACGAGCCCAGCAAGTGGCCGATCTCGGGCGTCAGCCCCAGCTCTGGCCAGCTGGTCTGGTACGTGGATTATGAAGCTCTGCTGGGGTGATGTCTTCCCAGTGTCCCTCCTCCCTTGTCTGTGTGGCCTTTCCAGCCTGGATTTTCCTACACAATGTCCATGTTCCTCTGTTGCCAGCAGCAGCTTCATCCCTGACACCTCCAGCCTTCTGGGAGATCCGTGGCCGGCAGCACCTTTGACATTTGAGCCTGGAGGGAGCTGGGCTCAGTGTCCAGAGCTCAGGAGGAGCCAAGGGCCCAGTGCAGAATTTCTGGCTCTGCTCTGGGTTCTGACTGGGACTTTGGACAAAAGACCTCACCTTGAAGTGCCTCAGTTTTCCTGTCAGGCCTTTTGTACTTATTGGCATGTAACTACCTCACAGGCACTACGGGAGACATATTAAATCACCTGCCTGCAAATGCTTTTAAATTTTATGTAATTCTCAGGCTAAGAGACAATAATAATACATTCATCCGCTGCCCTGCTCAGTCTGGCTGGGCCAGAATCGTCTCAGTGAAATGATGGTTGTGTGCACATGGATCTGTAACCTCGGCCCTGCAGCCCATCCTGGTGTGAGCCAGGCTCGGGCAGTGGCCGGGCTTCCCTGGGAGCACAGACTCCCTCTGGATTTTGGGGCAGGTGGCCCCTAAATGCTGGCACTGGTCTGTGAGCTCGCTGCACTCCTGAGCCTTTGCAAAGTGCCCAGCAGCAGAGGCTGGGCCTGGGAGAGTAATTGGCTGCATTCATTATGTGCTGGCTGACACCACGGGGCATGGGGAAGGAAGACAAACTGCTTTTTGGGCTGCTGAAATAATGGGGACAGGGTGGGGAGTGTGGCAGCTCACAGAGCTGTTGTTTGCCAGCAGTGCAGTAATTACTGAGGGAAGAGCTTGGTGCTCAGAGGAATTGTTGGGTTTAGCTAGCAGAGAAATCTTTTCTTTTTAAACAAAAACATCCATGTTAACTTCATTCCAGTTCTTTTGTATTTGGTGTGAGGGAACAAGTTTTAATGAAAAACTGACCTGTGAAAGAGTAACTGTATTGTTATGAATAACAGAGATTATTCCTGTCTTACAGGTGACTGTGGCATTGGAGTTTTCTTGATTTTGCACACTTGCTTGGTAGTATGTGGCTGGCACCTCTTGAAATAAACACTGAGAGGTTTCTTTGCACTTTTAAATAGGCACATGGGGTTTTTCCCAGGGAGCTACTGTTCTTTGCAGCTGAAAATAGGATTTGTGAAGTCTCTATCTAGTGGGTCACCCCAGAATTGATCCTAGATTTTATTAAATTCCATTGAAAGTTTCCACATGTTTTCCTTGGTGAATGGAGCTATCTGGGTTGTTTGGGGGATTTTTCAGAAGTATATATTTTTTTTTTCACAAAGGCAATTCCTGTTAAACTCTTTAATACTTAGCATTTGCTAAGTGAAAACCAAATATTTTTGAATATACAAAATTTATGACTGGAAATTTATGACTGGAAAGAGAGAGACTGGATGGGAAGAAAGGTTAAATGAGCAACAAATCCAATGAGGAGGAATGGTAGCAATCCACTGGGCTGTAGGCCAAGGAAGCAGGGCTATTTTTATTTTGTGAAAGTTATTAATAGAAGGTGTGCACCTTCTTGAGAGCTTGTATTAACCTTTCTTTGCAAAGGCAGCTCCATGGAGTAACTTCTTACAGTCTGGTTCTCCCATCAGTGATTATTGATACCAATTTTTATTAATTTTTTTATTGTCAAGTGCATTCCTACAATTCAGTGGTATGATTATATGTTTCACAGAAAACTAACACTGGAAATAACTCTTTTTTCACTTCAGCTTTTATAAATCAAATTGTAAAAATCTTTTTTTTTTCCCATGAGTAAAGTTTTATGATTCTTTTCATGTTGTTTAATGAATGAAGAATTATATATATAAAAAATAAATTGTTTTTAACAAGAAGTGTCCTTTAATTTCTTCCAGAGGTGGGTGGTCTTTCCCTGTCCTCCTGGTGAGTGAAGTTTTAGGGTTTTAGTTGTGCAAAGTGGACAGTGTCGCTGCAGTATTAAATGTTCACTCTGACTCGTGCTTCTTTTTTTTTTTTTTTTTTTTTTTTTTTTCTCCACGTCGTTTAAANTTTTTTTTTTTTTTTGTGTCTCGTCCAGACAAGGACAGGACTTTGCAAAACAAGGAGCAGCCAAAGCCCTTTTAAGGTGAGAAGACGGAATCACCCAATGCTGTGCAGGCTCCTGGAATGGCCGGGCCTCAGGAAAGTCTCCCCGATCCACATTTACTCCCTGAGCTGCGTTTCCACGGATGCTGTCACCATAGTGCAGAGCTGCTTCCTAGCACAGCGTTTACAGAGCTGCGTTTTTAGCTCTGAGCTGTCAGTCTGCGAGCTCAGGGGGTGCAGCTGAAGTTCCAGCACGAGCTGAGCTGTGCTCGGGGCTGGCAGGGCCCTGTGCAGGGTCCCAGAGCGGAGGCCTGGCCTCCCCTTCAGCTGATTCCCAGAGGAAAATCCCACCTGAGCCTTCAGCCCCCAGGGAGAGCAGGCACCGAGTGCCTGGGGAAGGGGAGGAGGAGCACAGCAGCTTCATCCCAGGGGAAGACTTCCTTGTCCCGGCAAGGGGAGGATGGAAGGATTTAAATCAGACGTTTTCTTGCTGCAGTCCTGCTGATTCCCACCTGCTGGTTTCCCTGGATGCAGCTGGAGGGGCTCTGCCACTCGCAGGCCTGGTTTGCAGTGGGCTCCTGTGTGTGTAAAAGGAACAAAACTTTCAGTGTCTTAATGCTTTTTTTAAAACAAATTTTTTTTGGTGCTGTGCTCTTCTATACGCTTTGTCCACAGCTCAGGGCAGTCCTTAGGAGGATTTGCACCTCCAGATCCATTGCTTGCCTCAGCGGGGATGGGGTTTAGTGCCTTCTTCTCCCCCCAAAAAAAAAGATGTTTGAAAACGTGTCCATTGCCTAAAAACGGGGCAAGAGAGGAGAGGGAGTGGAGAGAGCGGAGAAGAGCCCATTCCTGGAGCTGAAGCGACTCGAGCTGCCCCGGAGCTGCGCGGGCTGGCCCCGGCGCATCGCAGCAGTGCAGAGCTGGCACGGGGCTGCAGCAGTGCAGAGCTGGCACGGGGCTGCAGCAGTGCAGAGCTGGCACCAGTGCTGCAGCAGTGCAGAGCTGGCACGGGGCTGCAGCAGTGCAGAGCAGCCCCTGCTGAGTGTCCGGCTCCCAGAGCTGCCCGAGCTGCCCGCGGTGCTCGCGGAGCTGCAGCGGGTGCCTTTCCCCGGCGCCCCCTGGAAGCCCGGAGCCGCTCTGGAGACAGCTCTGCCAGCAGCAGAGGGTGCTGCTTGCCCGTGCTGCCGGGAGCCGCTCTTCCCAACCCCGTCCTGCCGGAGGAGCCTTTCCAGAGGCCCAGACCCACACGGCCGGGTCTGACACCAGCGCGGGGATGAGCGGGGCTCCCGAGGCACGGCGAGCTCCCTGCCCAGCTGCTGCTCCTGTATCGTCCTGCTGGCTACCATCTTCCATTCGTGGCCATCCATCAAAAAGGCAGGGAACTCATTTCTCTGCTTTCCCAGTCGCAGTAGCTTCCCCTGCCCGGGCTGTGACGGTGTGCTCAGCTCCCCGCAGGCGTGGCAGGCACAGGGATGTTGGCTGCAGCCTCTGCAGGACCCGTGTCAGCCAGGAAATCACTGTGATTGCCAGGGGTGCTCCCCTCATGAGGAGAGAGTCACACACAGGTACCTCAGAGGTAACTCGGCAGTCAGCTGGGGTTGTAAGTGTTGCTTTAAAAAAAACAGGGAGTAAATTCTGCATCCAAGTGCTCCTGTTACATATATCCCATCCTTTAAGGCATCTTCACATCCAGCACCCTGTGGTGAAACAGAAAGGCAAAGGAGGCGTGAGAGAAGACATCACAGCAAGACACTGCTCTCCAGGTGAATGTAAAGCAAAATTCCTGGATTCTACTTTTTTATTTTTATTTCTTATTAAGGGTTTCACTCCATTCAGCAGCCTCATTTACTTGTAGTGTGTGAAGTGCCGTGTTGGCTGTGCTGACATCTCAGTTTTCAAGAAGGGATTAAAATGAAGATGACTACTTCATCTTTGTCCTGCAAAGTGCCTTTGGGGGATGCCTCTTTTTTCCTCCTCCATCCCACTCTCTTTTACTCCCTTTTCCCCCCCATCTTCCAGCTGAGGATGGTTTGTCGATTGTCCTCTGGGCAGCCTTGGCAGGGTTTCTCCCTCGGGGGCTCTGTTCTCACAGCCTCTCTCTGTCCTGCAGCACCCAGGGTCGCTCTGCCTTTGTGGCCGCGCTCACAGGCGCCCATTGTCCGCTCTCTGTCCATTGTCTCCCTCAGGCCCCGCAGGCACAGCCTGCACGCAGCACCTCTGTGTCTCCACGTGGTTGCTCTCTCTCTCCCCTGCTCTCCAGGGCACAGAGAGCTCCGGGCTTTCTGCCTGCCCGCCTTTCTGCAGCCCCTCAAACGCAAGGCAGTAGGATCCCCTTTGTAGCTGCGGCCCGCCAGCCTCCTGCTGCAAGGGCAGCGTCAGCCAGGCAGAAAGCACGTCCACAAAGTCTGTCCCAGCCCCAGAGCCCACGCTGGGAGCCCAAAGGATTCAAGTATTTAACTTCAGACATTCAAAAGGGATGCAGTTTTCAGAAGGTGGATGCTCATCCCCGTCCAGCCCCCGGAGCTGATCTACAGTGCTGAGTGCTGACCACAGCAAAGCAGGCATGCCAAGTCATCCCTCCTCTCACCTTCCTTTTAATAGTCTTAGCATAAATTCACAAGGATGGGAGCTGGAAAAGCCTCTGCTATTCCAGGCTCCGTCCCCAGTCAGTTCTCCAAGAAAGCTTAGAGGGATCCCATTGCAGGCCATAACCACTGGCCCTTGTCAGCCACCCCCTCTGCCCCTTTGTGCTGTTGTTGGAGATGTAGACAGCGCTCAAGGCAAGTGACTGAAGATAAGCAATTCCTGCTTCTTGAGGAAGCAAGAAAGTCAAACATTAAGGAAATAAAAGCAGACAAGATTCCATAGGAGCTGTGATCTCATCTGGTGAGAAGCCACCACAAAGCTGAGTTCTGCTTCAGCACTTGTCACATCTGGTTTTCTCCAGCTTCCCTGCTGCTCCTATAGCTCCTCCACCCCACTTCTCCCTGAGATTAGTGGGGAAAAGTAACTTAAATATGAGCAGGACCCGGTCAAAGCAAAGTAGTTTTGAAAAAGCTACCCAAATATGTATCTATTTGACATAAACCCTCCTATTTTTATTTTGCAGTGTGTGAAAGAACATATTTGTGCTGTATCTACAATCTCCCCAGTGTTTCTGGTCAGCTAGAGTAATAAATTTATTCTGATGTGAATGTGTTTTTTTAAAGGACCACAGAGGCTGGCATAGAGCAACTATTCCCCATGGACGTCAAAAATATGCTCAACAAATTAGTGCCTCAGTCCTGCAAAGATATGAGGACATATGAATTAACTGTGCTCTTTTTTCACATATGCCCCAGGACCATCAGTGATGAGAAATGCCAAGACCCATGCTAATGTCCAATCCCAAAGAACAGCAACTCGGGCAGCATGCAGGGGCATTCATTCCTCACTGACTCAGGTGGCAGGCTGCCACCTCCTGAATCACTCACACCACTTCCTGCAGCTCCTAGGTGGTCCTTGGAGGAATCCCATGCAACATGGCTTGCCGAATTTATGACAATCCACGGGTTTACAGCTTGAGCGGTATTGCTACAAACAAGTTCTTTTCGTCTGGAAACACTGAAAAATTAATCATCTCAAAGGGACACTACTGGGTCAGATTGTCCAAAGGGTTGTTTTTTGAATGAGGACTTAGATGAACAGAATTGTACTCCCCTGGTTTATTCTGGTAAACAAATGAGTCTTTAAAGAGCAAATACATTCCCAGGAATGGTTGAAACAAATCACAGAATCAGTTCGGTTGGAAAAGACCTCTGAGATCATCGAGTCCATCCTGTGACACAACACCACGTCAGCCGGAGCATGGCACAAAGTGCCACGGCCGGGCATTCCTTAAACACCTCCAGGCACGGAGACTCCGCCACCTCCCTGGGCAGCCCTTCCAGTGCCTGATGCCGCTTTATGTGAAGAACTGCGGAACACCGTGTGGGTGTGCGGACACCGAGGATGCGACCCACCACCGAGTGCCCGCACCGTGCGCGGCGATCCCCAGCGCCACGCCTGGGACTCGCCGCTATTTTCAGCCGTTCCTGGAGCGAGGTGGCGGAACAGCGCTAAAGCAGCCCAGCTCTCACACAGAAACGGTGCCGGCTGCGGGCGGGGATGGCACAGGGGCGGCCGCTCCGCTCCGGGGCTGCCGCTGTGCCCGCGGTGGCGACCTGCGGTGGCGACCTCCGCCGGCGGCACCGCCCCGGCCCCGCTGTTCCCCGGCCCCGCTCTCTGCCCGGCCC